>CAJNIZ010000442.1:0-17189 GCA_905231905.1 Symbiodinium pilosum | reverse complement strand
CCTAAACCATAAGCCCCAAACCCAAAGCTCCCAAACCCACTCTGCATAACGTTTCATTGTCCATTTTCCTTTTCAAAGGTACTATCCCTATATCATCCACCCTATGAAGCCCTACATAACCCCTAACACTTCTATATAACCCCTATATAACCCCTATGTATCCCTATAAACTTCTCTATAAACCCTATATATAACCCTATAAACACCCCATGAAGCCCTATATGGTAGTTTCCCTAAATAAGGAGACCCCAATATAGACCCCAAAATACGATAATCCTTTTTATAGGGACCCGCCCAACAAAGGAACCCCTAATTTTGGGAAACCTGCGTATAATCCCTATAAAATACTTCACCCCTTCTCACCCGACCTCAAGCTGCGCCGGCAAGGGATTGCTGGAGCCAGAGTCCACAGCATCCCGGACGAGGCGGACTGCCTGGCAAAACATCGGTCTGGGATGTAGGGTTTGGGGTTTAGGGCCTGGGGTTTAGGGATTTAGGATTTGGGGCTTTGGGATTTAGCGCTTTGGGATTTAGGATTTTTTGGATTTGGGGCTTGGGCTTTAGGGTTTGGGGGTTTTGGGGTGCGGACGCAGGGCTTGGGATTTTGGTCTTTGGGTTCACAGCTTTGGGATTTAGGGCTTGGGATTTAGGGTTTGGGGGTTTGGGGCTGCGGACTTAGGGCTTTTATGGTTGGGATCTAGGGTTTGGGGTTTAGAAGTTAGGGTTGAGGGTGCCCCATAATTCGGGCTGGTCACCAGAGTCATGCGCAGGCCTGAAATGATAAACAGCTGAGGACCAGCATTCATGATCCAAACCACACCGCAGGAAGCGTGCATTCCTCACACCCTAGACCCTACAGCCTTTTGCAACAAGCTTTGGGAGTCAGCCCCTGGAAAGAGGCCCGCAGCTCACTCTTGGCAAGCCCTGAAGCCTAACCCTAAAATCAAACCATACAACAGGCTTAGGGTGCGAGGTGTGGAAACCCTTGGGCCTGCAACTGGGCTTTCTTGGCTCTAAGGGAAAGGGCCCTGAATATACAGCCCCCCATCAGTAGATAGACTATGGGGTGCGTGGGGCTCTTACTGTAATATACCCAGAGCCATATTCTATCTACTTAAGGGGGACTATACGTAGCTAACTCAAAATCTGCAACACAAGAAGAAGCCAGATCATCAGAGAGAGGACAGCATGGACATGGGGTTTCTAGAAGTATACGTCCGATATTTAGACTCTAGTATATTGGGGTCCATTTGCCTGGAAATTCTCATAATTTCATAACTATCCCTCAGACTAGCATGGTGTACTCTAAAGGGAGCCTAGGACCACTGCCCTCGTGCACCCTTCCCTGCATACCCGCACACCTCTAGGTCTGACTCACCAAAACAAAATGCGTGCTTCCAAGAATTAGGGGTCTCTATTTGGGGGGTCCCCATAATATCGATTATACTATTTTGGGGTCTAGATTGGGTCCCCCTATGCATGGATACTACCAAATCTCTAGGCCCGGAACCCTAAGCCCCGAACCTCAAGCAGCCGCAAGACCCTGAAACCTTTAACCCCAATTCCAAGAACCCTAAACACTTAAACGCTAAACGCTTAAAGCCTTATACTCACCCTCCAAAACCCTAAGCTTCAAACCCAAACCACTAAGACCGCCTGGGCGGGCAATTTCGCCAACCTGGCCCCTATATCGCGGGCTTTCTGGAGGAGCTCATGGTCCTCCTTGGGGCACACTTTGTCAGCGTGTCATTCAGAAATAAAGGTTCCTTCGGGTGGCTTTGGGGGTGTAGGGAGATCACCAAAGGTTCCAGTGTAGATTAGGGGACTCTTCTGTTCTGGGTAAACAGGTCGATGCTCACATCACGGCTTAGGTGAAGGAAGTAACCACCTTTTTGCTTAAGAGCCTGTGGCAGAGTAGCTCATGTACAACTGCAGGGTACGGAACGCTCAATATATGTACCATTGTCTAAACTCCTAGTTTCTCCCTTAATAACCCCTATAGTACTCCCCTATATAACCCCCTTTAAGGAGTTTAGACTATGGCTCATATGAGTTCACGATGTATGTCCAAAAGATACACCTGGGATGAAATGTGACTAGGAACTGTGGTTCCGGCTCATCAGATTCGAGACTTGGTCGGTATGTCGTTAACCGATGAATAGCACAAACTGTGCTGCCACGACTTCCTTGACTCTTGTGCAAACAGAGGTGTTTTGTTGAGGGGCCCCTTGTTCAGGGGCTTGCGTCCTGAAATCTGGAAACAACACCTGGACGCATGGAATTTCAAATGGAACCGGGACGCCATTTGCAGAACTCTGCCTGCGCCTACCTGAATGCCAAATCCCAAGCACCGTTAGCTTGAAACCCCATAGGCCTTCAGGCTTTTATGGCAAACTGCGGCAGCGGTGAGTTAAGCAGGGAAACGGGGTCCTAAACTAGGGTTTCGGATTTCAGCATGCGAATCGCGCGGGGTTTAAAATCAAATGAAACGTGGATATGGTAATCTGAAAGGTCTCCATGGCCTTAGGGTCGTCTCTTCGATGCACCCAAAAACTCTTCAGATCCTTACTGGACTACAGTGACCCACAATAAGGTGATGAAAGCAAGGGCTCTGGTAAGCTTTACCCAGGCCATCTAGCCTTCAACTGAGAATTTGCCGCCCCTAAAAGGCTCCTTCAATACCATGAAAGCCCATAGGTGAAAGCATCCACCCAGAACCAGTGGGCCTAGCCCAAGAAACACCGAGCCAGGCGAGTTTAGGTGCCTTTATAGGCCATCGAATACATACAACAATCCTCCCACAACTACAGCCCTGAACACTAAATCCTAAATCCTGAACCCAAGACTATGCCTGCACCAGGCTGCGTAAGTGGCCCAAATGAGACCGCAATTCTCAGCCTCCGCTGCGGACAGCCTGTCAGGAGGCTAAAGGCTTTTTTGGGACTATTATACTATAGTAGTTTCCATTTTATTTTCATTATCCCTATATATACTATAGTAGTTTCCATTTTATTTTCCATTATCCCTATATATACTATAGTAGTTTCCATTTTATTTTCCATTATCCCAATATTACCCCAATATAACCCTAATAGGATTTAAGGCCAAGGTTTCAGGCCTTTGGTCGTCAAGAAGAGGGTCTAGATGTGTGGATTAAGCGTGTAATTCCTAAGAATGAGGGCAGCTAGGCGCAAATGAAGTTCGTTCGGTCGTTGGTGAAGCACGTGTGGTTTCCCAAGCGTAAATTTGCAAGAAGCACTGAAAAGACATGGGTTTAGCGCTTGAGAAAGAACACTCACATTTTCAAGCATATGGAGCGACAACGAGGTGACCACATGTGATGCCCAATAATTTCGAGAAAGCTTCGGTAAGCAATATTCCCGTGGTGAAAGACCATAGGCTTTGCATCGCACAGCTTCCACGGTTCATTGACAAGGACTTGGTCAGAAAGCACAGCGGGAGCAATAATTACCTGCTAAGCGCACCTAGATTTCGGCAGATAGATTTATCAATCTTTCAGTCAAAGGCAGGGCCTGCAGGCTGAGTAGAGCAGTGCTGGGCTTTTACGGCTCTTTGGTGGGCACTGCATGCAGGCATTCGTGAGCAGTCTAGCGGCTGCAGAAAACGTGGCAACTACCTGGGTCTCGAGTTTAGGGATATCGGGCACCTCTGTTTCGATACTATACGGTCAGCTCAACAAACCTGACAAGCATGTCACAATCGCAAGGCCGCTGCCAGGGGGGGAAGGCTCGCGGTAATCCCATGTTGGCTCAATGTCCCCAACATCTCTTGGGGCATGTGAAGCGCTTGTAGTCTGGTACACCTTCCAAGATGCGACATGATGGGGACCCTGAGGCTGAGCAAGCCTAACTACTCCAAAGATGCGACAACATGGGCTTCAGGAAGGTAACATGTCATAGTGTCATTGTACATCAGAATATATTGCAATATGTTATAGTATATCTTACAGTACATTAGTATATGATGATAATATACAGATCCTATACTACTGGCCCCTCCAGTATCCGAATTCAGCATGCAGTCCACATTGCAGAACCGGAAACAAACACTTTATGGTTTTCAGAAACATGTGGAAGGATGCCTGAGTGTTGGCTCAAGTCTAGCGCATAATGCTATGAACCTCCCGACTTGCAGTAGTCAAATGTAGAAACCCGAATAACCATATGTTTGATGAACGGGAAACCCAGACAACTGAATGGGCCCCAACGTCTACCATTAACCTTGAACCCCAAAACCCTGCACGAAACTACGCCGATTGAGATCCCTTGCCCATGCATGGCCTGTCGCCCAGAAACGCGAGGGGAAGCGCCTTCCCTTTCAAGAGAACAGAAGGGTAAATTTCAGGGTTTAGGATCCTAAAAAATTTAGAGTAGTGGAGATTCAATCGGGCATTCCATGGACAATTAACTGGAACCTTGTATTTGGAAAGGGGTTTGTTTAAAGGGGTTGAATGGAGGTGCCCTAAATTATCAGGATAAGTAATGATTTGAGGTCTATTGATGTTGGATTCCGATTAGTGTGGGGAGCGTTAATTCTGCGAAGCTTTCGCGGAAATTATTCAACCGTCCTGATTCGTTTGGGAGGGTTTAATTGCGCGAAGTTGCGCGGCCAATCCCTCCTTTTGAATTTTAATTCAAACCTAGGATCCAGATTTGGCTGATCCCTCCCAACTGAATTTTAACTAAAACCTAAAAACCATTGATTGTTTGGGGTGCCTCCTACACCAATCAGGCTCCCGTTTTTGTTTGGCTGGGGGGCCTCCTACACTAAGCAGGACCCCACATTATGTCATAATTCTACAAGGATTGCTGGTTGTTCAGGCTAGCTATATTCGGGTTCAAGGCAGAGCCCAGGTTTAGTTCGGGGCAATACCATCGAAGCCACTACTCAAACGCAAAAGATCGATTTCGCAGCTGCTGATTGGGGCAGAAGCCGCCCCAAACCCGAGTCAGCAGACTTGGGCCTACAAGCTGTGGCCACCAATCCCTGAACCCTAAACCTGAACCCTAAATGTATGAGAACCTCCCTGTAGCCCCAACATGCCCCAACCTACTCGCATATTGGGTCTAGGGTTGAGGGTTTAGGGTTTTGGGTCTAAGGTTTAGGGTTTAGGCTTGAAAGGCATGAGCTCATGGGTGACCCTCTCCCGTCTTCGACGTTGAGTAGGTTCGCCCCTCAAATACAAGCTATGTTGAGCCATAATCCAAACTCCTTAGAGGGAGGTTATATAGGGGATTATATAGGGGACTACTATAAGGGATATAAAGGGGACACTAGGAGTTTAGACTATGGTTTATCTAACAAAAATTAGGGCTAATGGAGGGGGAACTCTGGGGAGGTAGTAAGGAAACCCATGATGAGCTTACACTGCTTGATGGCCTCCTCCACAGATTAAACAACCTCCCAGCGGAGAATATTGAATGATACCTGTAAGAGACGTGGTATACTGCCATTAATTGGGGAAAGGGAATGCGACACGATGAGCCCTGACTTTGACACCCAAGCCACCAGACCTATCCACACTTCAAAGCCATGCATTGATCTGCTGGGCTTTCAGGAGAGAATGTATTGACATGCTAAAAGGGATTAGTAGAAGCTTCTTCATCAGATTTTGTAGAGATTGTTTGGTGCTAGTCGCACGACGGAGCCTCGCCCGATCCTCCGCACGAGCTGCCACGTCACACCCAGGTCGGGACAAATGCCCTTAGCTTGTCATGGGTAAGTATAGCTAGAAACGCAGAAACCATTCAACACTAACCCAGTTGTCTGGAGTTCTCGGTTCGACGCTGCCTGGAAAATTTAAAGCTTTCAGTTCAGGGTTTCTGGCTTGCGGTTTCAAGGTTCAGAGTCTAGGCTCGAGAGACCCGGAAACATGTCCGGCTGAATTGTATCTAGCCACTCGAAAAAGGGCCATGTTGACATTCCTTCTTTACCAATGCCTTTTGGAGTGAAGTTGGGAGAGGTCGCTAGAATCTGCGAAGGATTTACCAGCTTGTTTAAGAAACCCCCAGCAAAGCTTGGGTTCATGTTGGGGGTACCCCCCTCCAGCTCCAGCAAAGGATTTCCAATCTCCTCAATGAATGTCATTTGGGCGCCCTCATAAGGCAGCTTCATGGTGAGTGGTTTGACTGATTGCTGCATCTGCACAATGGAGTAAGGAGCAATGGTGCGCAGAAGAGACCTACAGGGAACTTCTAACAGCCAACCTCACGCCAATCGAACTGAGCCCTACGACATCACATCGCTGTGTTTACGGCACCTGGAGGCACAGTGGGCTAGCGTATCCTGTCCTTCCCCAAAACCCGAACCCTAAACCTTGAAAACAAACCTGGTTCATATTCTTCAAGGTGCCAGAGTGGGCGTGAAGGTCAGCACGAAGTATGCAGAGTGGGCAGCAATGGTGATGTCAGTCGCTAACGCCACACCGACTCCCCCTGCCCATCAGACAGAAATCGATTTTGAGGACCCTTTCCTAATCTCTTGCAATGAAAATGGAACACCTTTGCTTCAAGCGTTAGTTTGAGCAGGGCTACAGGCACTCTAACCTGGGTTTTGATAAGCTTCATCTAGTACATCAACCCGTCTCTCGATTACAACCTTCCGTGTGATCAACGCCAACGGAAAACCTCCTTGTACTTGGAAGATGCTCCGTGCTGAAAAGCTTCAGAAGACGTAGGCTTGTCTCACAAGGGATATGCAGGGACCAGAAAGGGAGCAAGAGGGTCCCATAGGGGGCACTCCCCAGATGGAATGATACGAAGGAATCAAGTGTCCGACGGTCAAAACTCAAGCATGGCAGCTACAGCAGACCTTAAAGCCACAAAAGCCCAAACACCACCAAATGCTTTCGCCACAAAGAGAAACGTATCTTTTAAAGACACCCGCGACACAGCCCTTCTTTGCGGTCTCAGACGACCCCCCAAAATACAGCGTTCCATCGCCATCTGTAAAGCGGCAAAGGACCCCTGCTGTGGACCAAACTCGCAAAGCTTAAGTCCATAGCCCCAGCCTAAACCCTACACCCTGAACGCTAAGCACCGCACCTCCCGCTGCCGGACCTTGTACCACCGCCAGGGTGGGTCTGGGAAATCCGCGCAGCTCCTTTCAAAGAAGGGTTGTTGTACTGTGTAAAATGTAAAGTATGGAAAATCAAATGGCAAAGAAGAGGGATAATGAAATGGGAGCAGTGGCTATACAGGGGCTGAGGGGACGCAGATGAAGTTACCACAAGGCGGAAACCATGCTACTTGCTGCACTGTATACCGAATTCACAACCCGAAAAAGTTGAAGCCACGCGGTTTAGGTTTGAAGGTTGAGGGTTTAGGAATTGAGGGCTTTGGACATAGAGTTTAGGGTTTAGGGCTTAAGCATTTAGGGTTTTAGACTGTAGGGTTTTAGGGTTAAGGGCAAACATGATTAGAATCTACAGCCGGAAATCCAGCTTCCGGCAGAGAGCGCACATGTTTAGGTCAGGATGAAGCTGCTTTGTATGTAAAGCAGTATGTAGGAATACATATTCGCACCAGCTAAGAACTTGCCACTTCCAAGGCCCCAAACCCTAGACCCCTAAGCCCCAAACCCTAAACCTTAAACCCTTAACCTTAAACCCTAAACCCTAAACCCAAGCCCTTGGCGGCAAATGCGTCCGCACTACCGGCTTAGTGATCTGGAATAGATGTCCGGCAAAGGCTGGGCTTGAGTCGGCATGAGTTTGGGGCTTCCAAAACATGTGTTAGGATTTAGGGCTTAAGATTTAGGGTTTAGGGTTTAGCATTTAGGGTTTAAAGTTTAGGTCCTTGTTTGGCTTTCGGCAAGGATATCAGGAATGAGTAGGACCCCGAATTCTTAGAAACCCGAAGCCTTCAACAATGGCTATTCCCGTGTATCGCGGTCCCTCCACGGTTACTGGTGGTTAGTAGGGAATATAGGCCTATGCTCTGTAGGGATTATGTATATTGGGACGATGTTCCGTTGTGCCCTACTAACCCCCAGAAAGCACAGGGAGCCCCCAAGTTTAGAGATCCCCTCCCTTGACAACCTAGCTTGAACACTGGGAGGATGTCAAGTAGTGCTACTCCACCCTAAAACCAAAACCCTATACCCTAAACCCTAAAACCTAGACTCTAAAGGCCCAAGCTACTACACTCCCACAGCCTCAAGAGAAGCTCGGGATTCTAGTAGGGTCTGTTTGGGGTTACGTTTTAGAGAGAAGCTAGGGGTTCTGGGGTCCAGGATTCGGGGTTTACGTTTTGGAGCCGTTCTTAGGGCTACTGTAGGAGTTCAGGTTTAGGGTTTGTACACCACCAATAATTCAGGAAGCATATTCGGAGACCATATGGGACTTCAAGGAGCCCTCCTTGGGTTTAGGGTTCAGGGTTTCTGGTCAGAAATGCCTTAGCCTGGAGGAATATGGTTTCTGGGGCCCCTGTATAGGTAAAGCACCATTTATGGCGAGGTTGGGCGAGGACCTTCTGATTTGCCCGTACTTCCTGGTGGTATGCAAATGAGGCAAAGAAAATCAAAAACCACTACATGTAACATAATCAACGTCTCGGGATTAGCTGAGTAGTAGTTAGAGTAGTAACAGGGAACGGAAAAGAACTTGGAAACTACCCTATTACAGGGCTAGGGTTTCCTGTCTTGCTGAGTAGGGAATGATGGCGGAGAAGAGAAAGAGTTTAGGGTGGACATCATGCAATGGGAAAAGGGATGATACGGATGATTCTGACTAATGACCTCGGGACTATGGCAGGGTCTATGCCTATTTGCTGAGTTTCCTGGCACAAAAACAGGTAACTTTAAACTATTGTAGGATGATACATATGTATGTATGCATGCTCCAGTGATAGATTAGGTTCTACAGACCCCTAAACCCTAAACCCCTAAACCCCAAATCCTAAACCCATCTGAGACTTTGTCCATACCCTGCCCTCCGCGAGTCCTCTATGAAGGGGTTCCACTCCTGGCAGAAGGCTCAAAGTAATGTTGATAAACCACATTTTCTGGGTTGGCCCCTAAAACCCTTTAAAAATGCTAGTATATAGGGTCAATGAAAGCCATTAGGGAAAATGCTAAATATCCCAGGGGCCTACCCAGTTTTAGGGTTTAGGGTCCATGTCCTGCTTGGCCCAAGGTATACTACACGTCCACCATGTTTGCTTGGGCTTGGGTACCAACAGCCATGCAAAAAAACTGGGTTGCTGATAAGGAACCTAATTTTAGTTACTATACTGGGCCTATCATTCACTATATACCCATATCCTGGCAGCTTGAATTGAGTTCCTTAACAGCAACCCAGAAAAAGTTGTCCATCAACCGCATGAGGCGGGAATGGTCAGGCATGGGCACCAGCCATTGGTCGGAAGCCTCCCATTTTCCACACTGAAAAAACGTGAAACTCAAACAGGGCCCTACCAAGACTGTCTTTTCCAAGGGTTGGATAGATAGGCTTCCATGTTAGTTGCGTGGGTGTGGATCCTTGCGCTGGCTGCACCAACCCCGTCTCACATCTTCTTACAAAAGCCGCTTCGAGTGTAAGCCAAAGAAGAATTTAATGTTCCTGAAGACCTGAACCCTAAACGAGCCATTGTCTAAACTTCTAGTATCCCCCTTAATAATGGGGAATCAGAGGGAAAAGAAAAAAGATGAAATGGAAACTAGGACGAGAGGGGATTGTAGGGATTATAGTCTAAATTCCTAGTATCCCCCTTAGTAGACCCTAGAGTAGACCCATTTCAAACCCCTTTGAGTTTAGACTACCGCTCAAATAAGTAGTGTCCTTGGCAGCTTCGGTAGATTCGGCAGTTCGAAGAGAAATAAGACGATTGCTTCATGCGTAGTTGGATCTTTGCGTACTACGAGTACTAGTGCTATCCATATTCCTACTGATATTTCTATACTGGTGGCTTCAAATTACTTGGTTAACCTCTTTCTTTTGGTTTAAAAAACTGCATCCCCTACTGATCTCCAGGTGTGGGGCTCCTCCTTGGATATTCAAACCTAGCAGAGTTATGCCTGTTGATTTAGGGCATCCCCTATTGATCTTGGGGATTCTGCGCAACAACTTGCGACTAGACCATGTTATGCCAACGGTGATTTTGACCGCGACGCATATGCGAACGAACCCGGAAACCTGGCCGTGAATCACCCAGGCTTCAGATAGGTTCCTTTGAAATTCGAGGGCTTCACGGCACAGTGTCAAAAATAGCACTCAATCTTTGAAGAACAAATCGGACCCTGCCCAAAACAGTTGAACTGCAGATATGTGCTTGTCCAAGGCCTCTTGCATGAAACCGTTTTGCTCTTGCATGACCCCTAGGCACCGAAATCGGACCTCTGGCAGTTAACCCTACACCGATAACCTTAGATAGGCATCTAACATGAAGTCCTACACCCGGAACCTAAGGCCTCTTGCACGAAGCTCTGAACCCTAAAGCTAGGCCTCTTGCATGGAGTTGTCAGGTTTCGCCGGAGTCTTCGAAGGCGTTTTGGGCGAGTCTGAGAAACCTGGTTTGAGACGTGGCGGTTTTAGGTTGAGAGCTTAATGTTCCTTTTTGAGATACCGTAAAACTATCACGTTGCATTTCAAAATGACCTTTGCATAACAAAGCAGCGAAGACTCATAACCAACAATGACCCAGCTTTTTAATTCCCACCAGTATGCCAAAGGAGACCTTAGCAAAGCTGATCTATCTACTTGCATTCAGAGATTCAGGAGGCTCTAGGAGACTTGTGGCTAAAGGAATATGAACTAAGTGGAAACTGGACCCAGCTTAGTTGAACATTTGAGCTGTATTCTAAACTCTTAGTATCCCCTTAATAACCCCTATAGTACTCCCCGGTACAATCCAATATATAACCGCTTTTGAGGAGTGTGAGCTGTAGCTCAACAAGTCGCAGCTTAGGGTCTAGGCGTCAGGACCCGAGGAACCTAAACACGTCGTGCCTCATCATGCTTCAGTCATGATAGTAATGGGAAGTAGCTGGGTTGTGTAAACTCTGTTTAAGGGTACAAGCACAACTATCAACTGCTTGGAGGTTTACTTGTTAGATAATCCAAGCTGTCTACGTAGGATCGAGGCAACTGAAGTTTTGAGCTGAGGGCTGTAATTGGGGCTTAGGGTTCAGAGCTTGTCCTACCTTGAGGCTCCGGTCTCTGCCCAGAAGAGTCATGGGGAAGTCTATCCTGAAACGATCCTTAGTGGGGGCCTCCATCAATGAAGCTACAACGTTTGCAGGTCTCCTGCGGTAGTTTGGAGCTGCGTGTAGCACATCACAAAGGAGTGATGGGAACGCGTATTTCTCGGGGCTGCAAAGGTACCTCCAAACCATTATCTAACTCAACTGCCCCTACATGAACTGTAGTCTAAGGTCCTTAAAGGGGGTTATATACGGGATTATATACGGGACTGCTATAGGGGTTATTAAGAGGGATGCTAGGAGTTCAGACTATGGTTCATATTAGTATTTACCTGGCCAGGAAGGAATGCAACAACAAAAACTATCGATATTGAATTCGACTAGGCCTACTAAACAACCCGTCCCAAATCTTACATGGAACCCTGTAAAGTCATAGAGTTCCTTACGAAGACTATATACCTGTGACTCCATTTACCAAAGTGCTTAAATCTAATTGGTAGGTAGAACTTGGGTCACTCCCCTGCAAGTACCTGGCCTTAAAGGGGGTTTTATGAAAGGGTTATCACAACTCCTTGGATCCATTGAGGTAACTGTTACTGAAACGGGGAATGGCCATTGCAGACGCCACAAAACTGTAGGTAACTGGAGCCACGGGAACCCTCCTTAGAAAAGCTCCCTGCGTTCTCATGTTGGTTTTGGGGGAGGCCAGCTTTGGATCAGGACAAAGGACCTGCACGGCAATTCGGGTTTAGGATTTCTAGTTTAGGGCTCAGGGCTTGGGGAATAGTGTTTAGGTTTCAGAGTTTAGGGTTCGGGCTTACCAAGCCCCCAGCATGGGATCCAATGACTATCACATGATAGCTTTAGGGTCCCGATTATAATGCTTTGGGCCATCGAAACGCTCTTGTCATGAACCTGCAACCGTGCACATGTAAATGCACGTCTATACATACCTATAACCCCAATATACTTCCTACGTAACTCTAGCTTAGGGATAGGTTTACCAAACACCAAAAATATGTGATGCACATCCAGTGTGCTCTTGAGATTCAGGTCCGCCCCGGCGCAGAATCCCCGGCCCGCCGCAACAAGAAGCAAGACCTTGCCACCCATTCCAAGAAGGCTTAGGGGTTTGGGAGTTTAGGGTGTTCAGGGATACCATACCTAGACCTCTATACCTACAAACTTTGGGGGCGGGGGGGGGGGTAGTTTTGTATGTAGAAGATACTAGACATAAAGTTAGGTGTCCTGAAAAAGGGTGCAGGGGAACTATGGGGGGATCTAAGTAAGAACCGAGCTGATTTGCACAACACTTCGAGTGGCTTCGGGATGGTTTGTACTACCTTAGAGTAGGGTTTAGGGGTTTAGGGGTTTAGGGTGTAGGGTTTAGGGGCATGTCCAAACGCATACAGTATGAAGGAACTACTATCTGAGGAGCCTCAAGGAAACAGCTTTCCCATTGTTCCGGCCCCTAAGTTCCTGTAACTTAGCAATGCATTTCACATTACACATTCCGTCTTGGAGCTCGTGTTAACATTCGTTTTCGTGAAGAGGGGAGGTCCTTGGGGCCCCACGAGTAGACGGAGATCGCGGAGGGTTTGGGGGTCCCCAATTAAGGATTGTAAAAGGGCCTTCTTTGAGAATCTCCTGAATGAGGAAAGCATGGGTCAAAGTGATTGGATTTGCAGACTGCTTGGCATTTTAAAATTCTTTAGCGAGGTTGCGGGGGAATTTGAAGGTACAGCCTGAAGAAATGAAATCCAACTCCGGCGTCTGCACGTGTCCATCTCACACATAAGATAGCGTTCATATGCGAGTTCCATTGGCCCTTGATTCTCCATTATTCCTATTTGGTCCGACTACTCTCTAGACTCCCTTTAAACGGACCTGAATACTGGTAATCACTTGGGTTGCAACATTCCTAAAACCGTTTCCCTGAACCCCGGCACCTACGCAAGTTCCGTGAACACATGAACGTCCCTGCCTTAGCGGGACTGGCAGCGATCCGCCGCAAAGCCTGGGTTTTACTTGGAGGGTCAGGGCAACTTAGTAACTAGGTTAATAATGGAAAAGAAAATGGAAGCTACTGAGTTATTTAGAGTTTAGTGCTGAGGGTCAGGGGAACTTAGTAAGTAGGTTTATACCACCTATAACCCATATAGTAACTTAGCCAATCCACATTATTAACTTACTTACTAAGGTCCCCCTGACCCCCCCAGGTACGGTCATACGTTGAAGTGTGCCACTTGCATGGCCCTACAGCATCGCAAGGCTAGCTCGGGAGTTTCAGATTCAGGGTTTAGGGTTAAGGGTTAAGGGTTTAGGGTTTGCTGGTTTCGTGTTTAGGGGTTTAATCAAACCAGTTCACAATAACACGCTGCCCTGTCGGTCCTTACCTGATTGAAACGAACTTCCCGAATGGCTATTCCATCTCGCAATCTTCAGACTGGTGCGTTCGGTTGTCGCTATCACAGGCTTCGTGCTTCCTTAGGGCCACAAGCTGTAAGCGTCAGTGTAACAGTACATGGGGTTTGGCCAAGGTTATGCTTGATAGCGTGCGCTTGCGAACGCTCAGACAAGGATTTCGCGCCAACTCCCTGAAACCAGGTTTAGGGGTTTCGGGCTTAGGCCCTCGCATCTTCGCATGAGAACCCTGCTGCTGCGCAGTCGGGAAAGGTACACAGATACTGTACTGTACCGTACCGCACATAATACTACCCAAGACCTAAGAGGTGATCCCACAGGGTCCATGTATATAGGTATATAGCCACATAATATACGCTTGCGCCCCTAAGCACACGCATGGGAAACTTTTTGTGGACCCAACGTACCTGTTATATACATAACATATACATACATGTATATATATATATACACCTCACGCATATATAGATATATATATATATATGCATTTTTCTACCTCGCCCCTTTGTGTACCCACTGGACAGGTACGAGAAGTACGAAAAGAACCCAGCGGCTTCGCGCAGCTCACGGACGGCCGGGACGTGAAGCGCATTCAGCTTATCCTGACGGGCCGAGGGTGCGGGGTGTGAGATGGTTGTTGAAGCTACAACGAAAACTGGTAGAACTTGCATTTTCAGGATAAGAAATCACAGAACCTAAGTTTGAAAGTTTTTTCAGAGAACTTTAAGGTTTACGGCTTTGGCTATACATGTATGATACATCGAGCTTTATCTACTCGACTGAATTGGAAAATTTCATAGCCTGGAAAATTGGCGGCCACCGTGGTATGAAATGCTTCCCCGCGCAGGACCTCCCTCATAGTAAGGCTGCCGGGCCCGGCCCTTCCCTGCTACACAGCCACTCACTGTAGCTGGTTCCTTTGTTCGGATAAGCTTTAGAAAGAAGCAAGCTCGTGCCTGGGTCAACGGCTACATCCCACCCTTACACCCTAAACCCAACACCTTAGACCCACATTTCATCATAAACCCTATATGTCTCAGGAATACCCCAAGCTCTCAACCCTAAACCCTACATTTCCCAGGAGTACGCCAAGCTCTCAACCCTATATGTCCCAGGAATACCCCAATCTCTGTCAATGAAATTCAAACCAAGCTTCGGGGCGATTTAAAGTCAGCCATGCCAGGCCTAGGAATCCAACGCATTTTAAGGTTCTGGGAGTGTGGGAGTTTCGGGTTTGGGGCTTTAGGTGTTAAGGGGTTTGGAGGTTTAGGGGTTTGTGGTTTTAGGGGTTTTAGGGGTTGGCTGTTTAGGGGTTTGGGGGTTTAGGGGTCTTAGGGGTTTTGATATTTTAGGGGTTTGGGGTTTCAGGGGTTCAGTGGTTTAAAGGTTTTAGAGCTGAGGGGCACTGAGGGGTTTAGAAGCACTGAAAGGAATCTGTAGGCTTTTGTTGGGGACATATACGGAAATGTGATATACATATATATATATATATAGATTCTCATATATACAGAAATTTGCATATATACCAAGACCCTCATGGCACCACAAAAATTAGGGGTATGGTCCCGAACGGTGGTATATACAGGGTAGATGGAGGGTCTAGGTATATAGAGGGAAGTACCCGGTTCAGGGGGTGTATATCCTGGCTTCGGATTCCGACTATTGCAACTAACGTATCACTGCTGCAACATGCAGCACATGTTACCGCGAAGCTGAACCCGTTCTCTGGAAGTTCAAGCGCGGAATTTCTTCTCCTCTACCCTTCCCCGAGTTCAAATGGAAACTCACAAGGACCCTACGAACATTATTGTCCCTTGTAATGAGGGGCGCAGGTGGGCTTCCATGTTTGCTTGTGAAAGGGTACCAATCGACTACTCTTCATGCACCCCGCCAAGGGCCAAAAGCATCCAGGAAAGGAAGGAAGCTTAGTAGGCCAATGGCCATATTGCAATAAGGCTGCAATGTGTTTCCGTAGCCCATGGCCCCAAAAAGGTGAATGTGTACCACTGAGCTTCCTGGGAAGGGGCAGGGCGCAGGGTGCAAGTTCGACCTGGGAAGCCACTTCCGCGCTTGGATCTGCATGGATTCTAGCCAGATACATAACCGCATTCGACAGCAATTGTCTTAAGACTCCTGGACCCTGTGAACGTTCTCGCTGGTCCAGCACCCTTATAGAGCAAAATATGAGATCACCCTACAAACCCACCTTGAAAAATGAAAAACCTCCACATAACCCCTTGCTAACCTCCATGGAGAAGGATTACGGAGGCCTATGAACCCCGGCCCTGGTAGGCCTTGTACGAAACACTCGAGCGTGACCCATGATGTAGTAGAACAAGATTACAGGTTGCATGCTGGATAGAACTTGAGGGTGTGCCTGCTTTGTATAAACCTCGAAACCTATAGTCCCCCTGAAGTAGATAGAATATGGCTTTGGGTACATTATAATAAGACCCCATATAACCCATATTCTATCTACTTAAGGGGGACTATAACCCTATCTGACTCCATCTCTCTTCTTCTAGAGCTTTTCCTCAAGAACAGTTGTGAGCTCATAGCGACCCATGAGCTTGCAAGTGTAGAGAAGACTTTTCACAGAGTGCATGTAGCATGGTTTAGGGTTCAGGGGAGCTCCAGCTAAATGATAGACACCTGCACCCCAAAGCAGTAGCATCAGAAGCATGTAGCTACGTGATCTACACTTGTGCCCCAAACTAATAGCATCGGAGATGTTGTGGACCACAAGTAGCTACTAATACCTTCTACATGAGTCATAGTCTGAACTCCTAGTATCCCCCTTAAAAGCTCCTATAGTAGCCCCCTATATAACCCCTTACAAAACCCCCTTTAAAGGAGTCTAGACTATATCTCACATGCTTTTGGTGTTCAGGCAAAGCCTGTTCCAATCCCAGGCTCCAGATGTCAGAGTCCGCAAATAGGGATGCGCAGGCCAGTCAGCTGCTTAAGGCAGGAAACCCCGAGGTGTTTAGGGGATTTAGGGGCTTGGGGTCAAGGGCTTTGGGATTCCTAGGAGCCTTGCGAAAGGGTTCAATGTTAAATTTAGGGTTTGGGGGTTTGAGATTTAGGTTGCAGGCCTCAGGGTTTAGCGCTTAGGGTGTAAAGTTTAGGCTTGGGAGGCGAGAGCATAAGGTAGCAACCCGCTACTGTCCGCACCTCATGCCTACCTGACCTCTTCAAGCTTGCCAAACGCCAGTGTATAGGGGTTCTACAGGTTCATATGGGGTTATACAGGGGGGTTCCAGGGCGCTTAGTCATGGCTACATCGTGGTTAGAAGCTTTTGGATTGGTTATGTAAAGGGATAAGCACCTCAAAGAAAGCCTCTTGTGCTCAGTGGCCATGACAATATGGATTGTACGGGACACCTTTGGGGCCTATACAAGAAATTCATCACGGATTTTAGGGTTTAGGGTTTGGGCTTGCTACCGGGCCTTAAATCGACTGAATTCCTGCCATGTTCAGCAAACTTGCAAGCGCAATGTGAGAGTTTCTCAAAATGTCGAGTTCCTTTCTGGCGGCCCACAAGAAAGCTTCGAATATTTGCAGAATGTTGGGCCTCCAGTTTTGAATAGGGTTTAGGGTTTAG
>CAJNIZ010000440.1:2307-14878 GCA_905231905.1 Symbiodinium pilosum | reverse complement strand
TGATAAACTCAAATCAGAACTCCTCGTACCCTTCGACTAAAGCGGCGTAGCTAGGAGTTTTGGGGCGATGATAAAATCAAATCAGAACTCCTCACACCCTTCCACTAATAGGGCGTAGCTTGGACTAATTGCTACTGAGACTGGGGCGATGACAACATTAAATCAAAACTCCTCACACCCTTGCACTAATGGGGCGGCGTGGGCAAAAAAGGGGGGGGGGGGTAGGGTAATCATAGGGCCCCCACAAAATTAGAAACTAGGCGTCTTCAATAAGAGCTCCTGAAAAGCTCGCGCGATTCTGAGGGTTCCGGGGATTGTTTTACAAGGGGATTGTCTGGGCCCCAAAAAACCCTAAACCCTAAACCCCTAAACCAGGGGTCGAAGGCCGACAAATTCAAGAAGGTCTCCAAACAATGGGATTTGTTTTGGGTACTGCCCCCCACAGTGGGGTTGGGGGTTAGGATTTAGGGTTTAGGGTTTTAACAGTTGGATAATAACTATAATATGTTTATACATAGCCCTTAATAGGACCCCTAATACAGACTGTTACTGGGTGGGGGCAGTACCCAACATTTATTCAAGGCCCAGAGTCTGCTGACTCCTAGTATCCCCCTTAATAACCCCTATAGTAGTTCCCTAGACTATCGTACAAATGATTTGGGCGATGATTTTTGAGGCCTTGGATCAGGATTCTCATGAAATTGGTCGGCTTCAGGCTTTGGATTGAGTACTTGGGTTCTGGATCTCAACCCCAAGCCCTACATCCTAAATCCTAAGCCCCAGTTAACTTGCAATCCCTACTTTAGGTGGTTTGCCCTAGGGCTCCAGTTACCTAAATAATGGGAACTGGGTTCTATATTCCCTATAGTTACATAGCCCAGTAACCTACTATTTAGGTAACTGGGAGCCCTAGGGTTGGGTCACCCTAAACCCTAAACCCTGAACCCTAAACCCTAAACCCTAAACCCTAAACCCTAAGGTCGGCACATAAAGGTTCTTCCGACCGGGACCAGCTCCGAGGGACTCGGGGGCAATGGGCAGGTCTCCGGAGTGTGCGCGGACCTGAACTGGGTCACTTAGGGTTTAGGGTTTAGGGGTTTAGGGTTTAGGTGGGTATCATTCTTCTTCTTATTATTGTTCTTGATATTCTTCCTACTACAACTGTTTTTTCTACTCTTATTATCAAGTTTATCACTAGTAATATTGCTAGAACTATACTATTCTTGTTATTGATTGTATTGCTGGCTTGGGTTTTCAGGTTGAGGGGATACTTGGAAGGTCAGGGAACGTACTGAAGAGGTTAATAAGGGAGATAGCTGGAAGTCTTTCATGGCTTGTAAGGGTTCTTGACCTACTTCCTGAGCCCCATTGACCCTCCAACAAGTTTTCGCATAGCCCTTTTGACGTTCTTTACCTGATGTCAGCTGAACGTTGCCAAAAATACGCAGCCTGTGAAAAATCCCGTGTAGCATGGTCGATCCACACTACCAACCTTGGTGCAGGAGCTTGCGGATTTAAAAATCGCACATGTGAGCTATAGCCTAAACTCCTAGTATCCAGCTTAATAATCCCTATAGTACTCCCTTTATAACCACCTATATAAGCCCCCTTAAGGAGCTTGGATTATGGCTCATTTGGCATTTCTACAGCTGATTAGCCCCCAGAAGATAAACCGTGGACCTCAACCTGGGTAACAGCTTCGATTGAAAGTTCCAAGCATATTTCTAATTTGAACCAGGACCCTTAGGTACTGTGGTTGCCTGAAAAATGACCAACAATGGAGAATCAAATTGAAAAGACATGGGAAATGAAATGGAAGCTACCAAAGGTTTAGGGTGAGAATAATGGTGGGTTGACGTTGAAAGGAACATGAACAATGAATTGGACAGTGGAGTGACAGGTGTTAATAGGGATTCTGCAATGTACGGTTACCATTATACTGTTGAGGTCTATTTAAGATTGTTGGAGGTATCCGCCGATAACCTGATTCAAAGGAATCTGGGACCAACTTAATCGACAACCTGGGTCGTTTATGTCTCCGACAAGGCCTGCCGCCCTACCTACTCTTCTCAAGACGGCCTCCTATTAAAGCACCCCCTCCCACACTGCTCGACCTTGCATCATCCTTACAGGAGGGAAGCTCAACCCCGCAAGGGGCTGAGAGTAAGGTGCAGGTACTTCCGACTCCCAGGTCGGGCGACTCTGTAAGCGCTCTACTCCACGCTCAAGGCACATTGCAAAGTTACGGATTTAGCCCCGAGGGCATTGGGTTTAGAGTTTAGGGTGTTTAGGGTTTCAGATCTTGGCACAGGGCATCCCATCCTTGACGTGAATCGCAGCTACAGCTAGCTAGTGCGTGCCTCAGACGGAAACATACGCGGTTCAGGGTTTAGGGTGAAACTTGAGATCATTTCCCTACCCTGTCTCAAAAAAACCGCCCAGACCGCGATACTAAACATTCCTCACAGAAACCCAGATACCTTGGGGAACATAGTTAACAATGGAAACAAGCGATGATTTATCTTAGGGGAGTTTGGGGATTTGATAAGTCCAGACTTGCTTCGACTGATTGCCTGGGTTTAGGGATTAGGGTTTGGGATTTCGCGAAGAAGGGTCGCGAGGCTTGGGGACCCTAGGCATATGTGATGATGGCACGGGGACAGGGTTGTATAGACTATAGGGGGAATACTTGAGAAACCCCCGAGTACCTTCAAAAGTCTTGGCTTACATGACTACTCTATTCCTGTGCTGCCTGGTTGAGTGTTACAAACTGATGACGCTTCTCGATGCTGCTGCAACACTTGGGGGTATCTTTTTGGGGTCCCCCTTTAGTAAGGATTTAAACGCTTGGGGGTTTACATCGAGGGAAACTACTACTTCTACATATCTGCAGTTCCTATCTCCTGCATCCTAACATGGAAGGATCTCCCTGGCCAGCTTTACATGCGTTTAGGGTTTCGGATTCTGCCACATCTCCTCCTTTGACGAAACAAAATCCCGAGCGCTGCACGTTTCCAGGGCTTCCGCCCTGAAGGCCTCCGGCTCAGAGACAGTTTGTGCTTTGTACACAGGGGAGTTTCTCAAAAAGGGGGGCCCCTAAAGACCCTAGGGATAGGTAGGGACTCTAAGGGCATTACGGGAGGCCCTTGTCAGCGATTTTATAGGGATTGTTTTGTGTTTGTCCCACATCAGTTAAGGACCCTTTCAGGCACAGGGTCTAGTGATTGTTGGGACTTAAGAATTTCGGAACCCAGCGGCTTTTAGGGTTTGCTTAAGGTTTGGATTGGGTTTTGGGGAGCTGTGGGGTTGCAACTTTGAGGGGTTTTGGTCTAGGGCTTAGGGTAAGATTTCCTAGATGTAGACTGAAGAAGTAGTTTGCAGTGGCAATGCCTTGGTTTCGCCTAGGAATTCTACAGAGGTGGCAACTGTACTTACCACGTACCATGCTACCGGAGCCAGGCACCCACCACAGATTTGAGTTGCTGGTTTTGCAATGTTGCGTGCGAATGTGAAAAGGCAACAGGAAGCCATACTACGGGTGTTGAGACCCAAATCAAAGTGGCCGTTATCAAGAACACCTGAATGTAGCAAACCGCATGACAAATGATGTAGACCCATGATCAAATAAACCCACTTCCTTTTAAGAGCCTGAATATAAGGATCCTATTATAATCCCCCACTAAGTGGAGTTGTTTTTCGTTCGGGGTCTACATCATTCGGATTCCTTTTCAGGCAACTGCCAGGGACACTTGCCAAGCTGCCTGAGGGGCGTTTGAGGCTTCCAAGGCTGATTCTCGGGGCTTGTTGCCTCTAAATCCTAGCTGCGAGCAGGGTAGTCAATTCTGGGTCAAACTGCCTCCCATGCCATGCTAGGTAATCTTGTGCATCCCATCGAAACTTGCTGTTCCAACAACCAAGCTAATTTCTCAACAACTAGCCGGCGAGATTGCGGCACTTCGTGCTAGTCTTTGGGTGGATGTGTGGGTGCAGCAATACTCGCACACAAGGACTCTGATGGCATCCATCCCATCCCGGATCCTTACTCCCTGTGGAATGGGGCTGCTTTGGGAAGTTGCAAAGAGCCGCTGCGGCCAGCATGCTCCACAGAAAAGACTCAAGCACCTATCAAAACTAACACTCCATCCCAGCTGTGGATGCCAGCACACAGTCGCGCACCTATCCGTCCTTTTCGGCCACCGATCCACATGGCTGAGACACCGAGCTAAGGAGCTATTTTAGTTCAGAAACAGGGCAGGAGGACCAAACATCAATGGCTCGCACCTTGCGACCTTATCCTAGCCTGCCATGCCACATGAAACGGCGGAAAGTCAAACACGGCAATACCCTTGGGCCAAAAAACCGTCCAGAGAATGCCACGCTTTGGCATGCAAGACTTTGTGCAAGGAGTAGATGACCTTACGATGCGATGGTATGAGTACTTGGAGGGTCAGGGGGACTTATCTTTAGGTTGACAAGAGGGACAACTTGGGTTTCTTAAATTATGGCATACTCTGGCTAATAGGTCTAGGTAGGTAACCCACTTACTGAGTACCCCGGACCCTCCAAGCACCTTTCCAACACTCGACTCCCAGTTGAAATCCAAAAGAAACATAGATTGCCTCTTAGCAACTGCCTAAATTTTCCTGCTCAACCAAGGCCCCAAACATCCTCCTCAAATCTGTAAGAACCCTAAACCCCTAAACCCTTACCAAATGCCTGGGCACCTTGTCAATGGATAGATCTCCAAACTAGCCTCCCTGTGAAATCCCTCCAGCCCAATGTTTAGGGTTTCGGGTTTTGGGTTTAGGGTATTTCCCCTGTGTTCAGGGACATTGCCCCACAATGATGGAGAACCAAATGGAAAAGAACATGGAAAATAAAATGGAAACTAGGGTTCTGTCGGTTAAATAAACCAAAAAACATACGTGTGTATATATATATATATGTAGATGTATATATAGATATATGAGCTTTATATAATCTAGACCCCTAAACCCTAAACCCCTATAAACCGTGCAACAGCCCTGGACCCTGTTCGAAGCACTGGCAGAGCGGTCAGGTAAACTCAGGCTGAGGCCCGAACTACTGGTGGTTAGGGGTTTAGGGGTTTAGGGGTTTAGGGGTTTAGGGGTTCAGGGGTTGAGGGGTTTAGGGGTTTAGGGGTTTAGGGAATAAGGCAATCTGATCCCTACATAATCCCTACAGTCAGAGGGCTCGAAAAGTGGGTTAAAGGAAGGTGGGGGATAGGAAATAAGCCCCAACCCCTAAACCCTAAACCCTGGAAATAAGCCCCAATAAAAACGAGAATATGCTAGATTAGATTTTCTAGGGGTCCCGTTTATAGACTATCAAATGGGTTGGGGCAGGACCCTACCTCAACCCAAAACCCCCAAAAAAATGATGCAGCCTCCAAATTGTTCCAGAAAAGCTTTGCAACCTGACCCAGGGCTACACAACTTTATACCCAAAGAGTGGCATGCCTAGACCTTCCAACAACCCGGCTGAGGGTGTAGGATTTAGGGTTTAGGGTTTAGGATGTAGGGCTTAGGGCCTAAGTACCCCCCCAGTTAACATGGCCCGCCTATCATGCCCTATAACCCCAATTCAGGGCACTAGGTCCACATGGCCTAAGTACCCCCGACTATTGGCCCTCAAATGCCCTGAGACCCAAATTCAGGGTACTAACAGAGTCTTGGTATACAGATTTACCCTAAACCCGAAACCCTAAACCTACTTACAGACGCCCGTTTCCCAAGGCCCGGTGGCCTACTCTCGCCGCATACGCCGAGGCAGTTGGTCCGAGCCCTAGCCCAACGAAAGCCCTTGATAAATGGGATTTGCACAACCCAAGGGAGGTCAAAGGAAGTTCTAAGCATTATATGGGGGCTATAGAGGGATGATGTAAGGCTTAGGGATACATTCTCCAAACAATGCAGAATCAAATGGAAAAGAAAACGGACAATGAACATGACATGGACACTGATTAAAAAGAATAATTTCCCTGAGCGAACAGCGAATCTGAAAAGGGTTTTTGGTAGACTGCAGTCCTTTGAAGGGGCCAGATATGGTGTTACATGTTAGCTCCGAGGGTATATCTATTCTTGCATGTAGACGCATATAGAGAGATCAGGAATCATAAGAGTATGATGTGGACGTCCAAGGAAGCACTCCTCTCTTCACCGTAATGATAATGAGCATCCGTATTTTTGGCCTGCGGCTAGTGGAGATCAGATACCAGAGAGCCTTCAACAAAGGAGCCCCGTCGCTGGATATGAGCTACAGTCTAGATTCCTTAAAAGGAGTTATATAGGGAAGTATTATAGGGGCTATGAGGGGAGATACTAGGAGTTTAGACTAGAGCAAAAAAAATCGGGATCCCAACAAAACAAGCTATCCTCCCTACTGAAGGAGTATTGCGCCCTCTCCGCCCATGAATGCCAACAGTCAGGTTGGGCAGTTTGTGCAAGTATAGGGATCCTCGTTACATACCCCCCCAAACACCATAACCTCTTTTCTAGGGGTTTAGGGTTTAGGGTTAGGGTCCCGAGAGAGAGACCCTTTTTTTATGACGCATTAAGCCCATATAACCCCACTATGTCTCCTATATTACCCCTATAATCCCTATAGTTTCCATTTTCTTTTCCATTATCCCTATATAACCCCAATATATCTTTTATATGCCCACTATAATCCCTACAGATTCCATTTTCCATTATTGTATACAACCCCAAGATATCTCTTATATAACCCCTATAACCCGAATATAACTCACAAAGGCCAACAATCAGTTGGCTGCGGCTCTGGCAAATCGCCTATGCCTGCGGCTGAGCGCTTCATTTGGAGCCCAAGACGCCAACACCAGAGTTTTAGCGTTTTAGGGTTTTAGGGTTCAGGGGTTTAGGGTTTTCGGGGTAGACGGGTTTTAGGGGTTTACGGGTTTTAGGTGTTTAGGGTTGTAGGTTTTAGGGGTTTTGGGGTTTAGGGTTTAAGGTTTTCCAAGCCAGGTGTTAGCTTTCCGCTTTTTACTTCATAAGAGCCATGGTCTAAACTCCTAGTATTAGTATTCCCCTTAAGAAGCCCTATTATACTCCCCCCGATAATCCCCATATAACCCCTGTCAAGAAGTTGAGACTATAGATCAGAAGGATTTCAGATATTCATTGGGAGGTCAGGTCTTTCTTCAGAGATAGTAGTCTCCTGATAGAGGAACCTCAATATAGACCCCAAAATATTAAAATCCTTCTTACAGGGATCCTCAAAAAGGTACCCATAATTTTGGGAAACCCCCACATAGGCGTCCTCGAGCTGAACGGTCTTTTGTAAACTGTCCCGGTGTCTGGTGGCTGAACCTGGATGCTTGTGGTAAGGTTTAGGGTTGGTCCCCTTCCCCAGGGCGTTTAGGGTCTAGGGTGTTAATGTTTAGGGTTAGTCCCCTCCCCCAGGAACAACTCCCCACACTTCAAAAAGTAAGCTCCGGCCGAAAGATGATATTAGATGACTTTTTGTTCTGAGGAGGGTAGGTGTTTATTCTCGGGGGAGGTGCTTGGGCATTGTCCACAGTCATGCCTTGCTGCCAGCTTCAAGATCTGCCGTGGCCCAGAACCCCCTATTCAGCTCTCTGCTTAAGTTCCAGAATGACCTGAATCTCCAACCTCGAAACCCCAAAGCCTTGAACTCAACAGTATAACGAGTATACTCCCTTACCGGAAGGCAATACTAAACCCAAAATATCTGGCCCTTGGTTAGCCAGGAATGAAGGAGTTGACTTATGAACTTATAGTAGTCCCTATAGTAGAGCCCATTATATTGGTTTCCATTTCTTCCATTTCCTAAACCCTAAACCCTATAGTAGTTTCCATGTTCTTTTCCATGTCTGCATTCCCAGCTAACCAAAAGCCAGGAAAAGGAACGACCTAGGAGCCTTGGGAAATTTCGCCGACAGAGTCTGAAGGTTGTCGAGACATTTGGGTTTAGGGTTTAGGTTCTGGGGTTTAGGTTTTGGGATTTAGGTTTTCGGGTTGTTTAGGGGTTTCGGGTTTTGGGATTTAGGGTTTAGGGTGACGACGGCCATGTGGATCCGAATCCTGCGTAAGTCCTTGTGTGTGCTTCGCATGGATGGCACCTTGTTGCTGGAGTTTGCCGTGGTGGAGTGAAGCGCAGAACTTTAAAACCTCTGATTTAGGGGTCTACCAGCTTAGAGGGGCTACTGGGGTCTTCTCTTAGCTTGCAGGAGGGTGTTTGAGTGAGATGTTGCAGAGTGTTTAGAGGTTTGTGTCCCGGGGCCGTGCAATCGCTTACATAGGAGCAGCGGGTACCTCAAGTCCGCAACCACCCTACACCCGTAACCCTAGGCAAAGCATTCCGCCAATTGTCATGGTCCCATTCTGCTGGCCCTTACTTGCATTCCCAACTAATCAGCGGTTTATAATTAGGGCTCAGGGTTGGGGGGGTTGCATTTTCTTTTTCATTCCTTCCCTACGAAGATAACCTCTCCCCCTTCCCTTTTGAAGCATCCGAAACCCCAAATCCTACACCTTCCCCCTAGATTTGATAGTAGTTTCCATTCCTTTTCCATTTCCCAATTCCCACCCCAAACTCTACATACCCTAGTCCCTAAACCTACACCCTTAACCATCCTAAAGCTTAAATCTCTAACCTTAAATCCTAAACCCTAGATCCTAGATCCTAAGCCTTAAAACCTAAACCCTAAATCCTAAGCGCTAAACCCTAACTGCCGCGACGCTCCCAGGCGAGAACCTTCTCATCTCTTTGGCACGTGTTTGCCAAGACTACGCGCGAAAGCTGCGGCCCTGTAGGGCTTGGGAATTAGGGTAGGGGTTATTTTTTGGATTGTCTAGGGATAGAGGAAAAATCAACGGAAGCCACCGGTTAGGGCACAGGGTTCCGGGCTTAGGGTGTTTGGGATTTACGGTTTAGGGTTGAAACTGGGTTTACTTGGGGCTCAAGTTTTTGTATTAGGGTTCAGGATGGTCCTTGATTTAGGATTTGGGGCTTGAGGATGCGTGAGAGAGGATTATAGGTTTTGTTGGAGGCCCCCCTAGAGCAAATTTGGAGTTTTTTTTGTCACATGTCCAGTCTACGTCATCAAACACATGGTGAACAAACGATTGCCAACCTTGTGTTGGCCGAAGTTTAGGGCCCCTCGGTTTCCTAAACCCAAAACCCTAAACCATTTGAGTAGTAATTTATTTGGGGATACTATGGTACCCAGTGTAGAGTAAGATTATATCCTCCTTTTGGGGTACAATATTTTATACAAAGAATATTATCTTACGAGCTTAAAGGGGCTCTACTGGGAACCCCAAATAGGGAACCCCAAGAATATAGTAGGTATATAATAGGAATATACCTACCAGGGTCCTAATATTCCATTATATTCCTGCTATATTCTTGGGGTTCCCTATTTGGGGTTCCCAGTAGGGTCCCTCTATAGGTTCAACCACCAAAAAACACTACTCATTTGTGGGCGAAAGTCAACTTCGGGTTGATCCCAAAGCTAATGATACCAAGCCTCACAAAGACATTAGGACCGTGAATGTTGGTATGATTTCTTAAGGCCTCTGCATTGTATAACCCCTATGCACCTCCATATACACCTAGTCTTCATTTCGTTTCCATTTTTGTTCATTTAATGTTCCATTTTGTTCATTTAATGCTCCACCATGACTTATCCCTAAGGCTCCCACTTACCTAATTTGTAGGTTACTGGGCTATGAAATTTTAGGGTATATAGAACATGGAACCCAATATTCAGGTAACTGGAGCCCTAAATTTATGACTATTCTACATTCCCGCCTTATACAAATGGTAGTCTCCCAAGAATAACGGGAACCCAATATAGACCCCCAAATACGATGGTCCTTATTATTAGGGCCCCCAAAAGGGTACTCCTAAGGTTGGGAAACCCAATCTACCCCAGGTTGAGAATTTTGGCATGGCATGGTCTCAGCGGCCAATGGCTCATAATTGCCTTCCTCTAAGAATGAACCCCCACCAGTACTCTTGATATAGTCCCTTCCTAGACCCCAAAAGGATCTGAAAACTAGATCCCCTAGAACCAAAGAAGGAATCATATAAGGGTTATATAGGGGTTATAATGGGTCTATATAGGGGGATCTAATTCTTAGATTCTCCCAGGGGTCTGGGTACTCTTGATATAGTACCTTGTTATATTCTTGGGGAGTATTCATCTTTAAGGGTGAGCGGGCTTATGATAAGAAGGAGGGGCGAGGGTCCAGGGGGCGGAGGGCAGGTTTCGGACCCCTGCTGCGACCGCACTGTTGCAATCACAACCTTTGTGAGGAGATCTCACCTGGGCAGGATAGGACATGTGGTAGTTTCCCAAAATAGGGGGACCCCCATATAGACCCTAATATATTCGAAGCCGTATTTTGGGGACCCCTAAAAGCGTACCCCTAATTTTTTGGGAAGCCCCCATGTTGAAGCAGGCCTAGCTCCTGAAGCTCCATGACTCGTTTTTGAGCCAGTACTCCTCGGAGTCTGGATGCAGAAGCTGGTCACAGAATACGCTACAGTGCTACAGTGACTGATAGGGGTTATAATGGGTCTATATAGGGGGATCTAATTCTTTCATTCTCCCAGGGGTCTGGGTACTCTTGATATAGTACCTTGCAGCCTAAACTACCGTCACGTTTTGTGCTTTGCTACCAACATGTGCTTTCCACGCTGTGCTGCAGGAGGTTAGAGGACGCTCGGACCGCGCAGCCGTTGTCTGTGGACACAGTTGTGCCAACCTCACGCCTCCTCCGATAAGCCTAGTGCAAGGTCTAAGAATGACATGATGTCACTGAGACTTGCCATCAGTAAACGGGGCTTGCACCAACCAAAGCAGGTCCATTTTAGGGTTTAGGGTTTAGGGTTGGGACCCCAATGTAGACCCCGATGTACTATAAGCCTGATTCTAGGGACCCCCAAAAAGGTAGAGCGAACTTTGGGAAATTGCTATGTGTATAGGGTGCTGGGACATTAACAACAGACCCTCTGGCAGAGAAGCTAGCATCGCCCGCCATGAAGACTCTCATGAAAGAGAGACGAAGCTGGATTGCATTGGGGTTTAGGGGCTTAGGGTTGAGGGTTGAGGGTTTAGGGGTGGGTCTAGAACCTGAAGTAGCAGTTTGGGGCTAGGGCTTAGGGTTAGGATTTAGGGTTTGTGGTTTTGAGGGTGACTTTCTGGGATCACCTTGATTCTGGGAGCAGCAAAGCTGCGTAGAGCTGATTTTTCGGGCAGCATGATGCCTACCCAGACCCCTGGGAGGATCTGAAAATTAGATCCCCTATATAGACCCATTATAACCCCCCACATAACCCATATATAATTCCCCCTATGGTTCTAGGGGATCTGATGTTTAGATCCTTTTGGGGGTCTAGCAAGCATCAAGCATCGGTGCTTGTTTGCCTCACCTTCATAACACTTCGATGTTTCTAGGATGCGTGCTGGCAACTGCGATCCTGTGTTATTGACTTACACTTTTCTGTATACTCCCAACTTACTACACTCCAACACCCTGATGAGATGACGTCAAGATGTACACCTATATTGGCAACAACAGAGAATTCGTGCCATTTCAATGGCTTTGGCGTGCGAAGCTAGCTCAGTGCAAGCCACAGAGCCTTTGTCCTAAAACCTTCATCCCTAAAGGGCTTAGGGTCTAGGGCTTAGAGTTTAGGGTTTAGGGCTTAGAGTTTAGGGTTTAGGGCTTAGAGTTTAGGGTTTAGGGAAACCGGAACTGCGGGTTTAGGGTTTAGGGTAGCGCTCGGGAAGCCTGAATAAGGGGCCTGCAGGGAATGATGCAGTATAACCAGTTCTCTAGGGGTAATGAGGGTAGAATGCTTGTAAATATTCAGGCTCCTACATGAACACAGCTTGAGGCCTAGCCCTACTAGCAGCACATCCTCAACTGGCGGTGACCGCCTGCACACAATGTGGCATGTCTCCTGACTTGGGGGTCTCTGTCTGCAGGACCTGGCGATACGAAGACTT
Source organism: Symbiodinium pilosum (assembly GCA_905231905.1). NCBI lineage: Eukaryota > Dinophyceae > Suessiales > Symbiodiniaceae > Symbiodinium > Symbiodinium pilosum. Next base: position 2,856 of record CAJNIZ010000440.1, on the reverse strand, counting down.
ACTCGCAGGGCGAACACGACACCCCAACTCGTAAACAGCCGCTTTACATCCCCATATCCCTTCAGGGCTTCAAATGCGTCATATGTACCCCATAGAACCCAGCAAGCCGAATTAAGGGCCCATAGTTGGCTAGGACCCAGAAAACAGGCAGGGCCCAGTATTACGGGCCCATGGTTAGGACTTTAGCCTATCTTTTGCACAGCTTGGTTGTCATACATACACAGGGTGTGCATAGAGCCTGTCGGGCCTTGTCCGATGATGATGAACCGGACTCCAACATTTCCCGCTAGAAAAGTGCCCCTATCTGTGATGACTGCGGGGTTCTGCCTTTCAACATGTGGGTGGTTGTCAAAATTATAGTCCCTTTTTGGGTCCCTATTATAATACGACACCNNCCATAATTTTGACCACCACCCCTGTACTACCTTTCAGCAGTGCATGCTGCTTATAGCAGCTAAGGAACCAGCTTGGCTGTGCCGGAGCCTAAGCCAAGTCCCAGACTATAAGGATTAATGATTGAAGCTTGTGCTCATATGAGCTATAGTCTAA
>CAJNIZ010000439.1:15413-32006 GCA_905231905.1 Symbiodinium pilosum | reverse complement strand
CCAACGCAAACTTAGTGAGTACTTCGTCAGGAAACTCTAAATGAACCTAGTGGTCCGAGCACCACAACCTGCGGTGGCCTTAGGCATCCAAGTACCACTATGAAAATGGACTCTAAGTGTTTGGTGCCCAAGACTCTTCCAGCTTCACGTTCCTTTAGCCAGGGTCTTCCATCATATTCCATTCCCTTCGTGACTCATAGCGGTAGCTACAGCGTGCTCATCATAGCCACGCTCCCACCATGGCCACAAGCATAGAAGCATCCTGATGACTCCAGGCACCCTCACACCTACCCTATATAAACATCAACCCGCACGGGCAGCTGCTGTGCCAGTTCCACCGTGGCAGCTGGAGTGCCTCTCCGGCTGCAGTTAAATGTGCGTGACCTCCTACATAGTCCCGAGAGCTGGCAACTAAGAGACAGAAGTAGCATCTGTGAGCCTCCGAGTGGTGCGATCCTTGTGAGAATGATCCTACAGTGTTTGAAAACACGTAGGGCAAGGAAACGCGGATGGCTTGGGGCGGCCTACACCCGTTTCTTTGTGGCCTCCGTCTGAAAGTGACATGAGAAGTGGTGGTCATGGTAACACAGGGAACCTACTCCTGCGATTTTAATATTGCTCATAACTTTTGCGGCGTGCGGGCGGTCAGTAAGCGTATTTTCTTCCGTCTGACGCCCAGTTGGGCATTCCTAGGCCAAGACAAGTTCCAGGGATTACTGGTGCATTGTCTGCTGTTGTGGATCAGCAGAGAAAAGATCCCTATAGTAGCACATAAATGATAACCTAACAATGAGAGATATACATATACATATACATACACATATATATGTATATGTGTACATGTATTGTTTGTTCCATTTGCATTGTTTGGTTCCCTGCCAGCAATTGAGCTGCTGCAGGTCTTGCTAGGTGATGTACGACCCCGTCAAGAATGAGTAGCTTGCATATCAAGGGTCTAGGGTTTTGGGGCTGAGGGTTCATAAGGGTCTTACGGTATAGAAAGAGCCCATGACTTGCTGTCACCGAAGCGTGCTCACGCAACAGCATGTAACAACAGGGTGGACGCGTATCGCCAGTCCATAATCGAAACCTAGCATACATCTCAACAGAGCTCGAGATGTAGAAATCCACCGTGAGCTTGCGAACATGTGGAGACAAGTGCTCAGGAAAAAAGTCGGTCACGCAGAAATATTAACCAAACGTGTTCGTTTTCAGGTGGGCGCCATTTTCTGGCAGCCTCATTCCAATATCAAAATTCAAACATGCAAGGAACAGGAGTTCTGGTCTGCGCTTGACCGTTGAGTCGCGTGCGCTATTGCCCCAGAACTCCTGGGCTTAAATCACTTTACAAACTTCTGGGTAGCTGTTCTCAGACCTGCAGGCCCTGTGGACAGAACATTTATGTCGCCTACGGAATGACTATGCAAAAACAGCGCAGGGAACCTGCTAGTGCCTAACATCGCCGCTGCTGCAACAACCCAAAACCCCGTGAGTCATGGATTGAACTACGGTGTGGTTTCTGCACTGTGGGACTTTTCTTCTACATCAAGCCAAAGAAATTCCATCAGCTCAACACCACAGGTGGCCAAGACTTGCAGTGCTTTCGTCGGAATTCTCTTCAGGATTATAGTCCCCCTTAAGTAGATAGAATATGGCTTTGGGTATATTATAATAAGATCCCCATATACCCCATATTCTATCTACTTATGGGGGACTATATACCAAAACTCTTAAATCGGGGGATCCCAGCACGACCCATCTTGTCCAGGTGACAGCCAAGCCTGGCGACTACCCTCGTTCCAACTGGGCACTCGTGGCCAGCTAAGTGTCAGCGGCGAAGACTGCTCATCAGGCCAGCTTGAGCAAGGGCAGCAACAAAGTAGGAAAATGGTTCACAACTGAAGTTGGTCCTTCAGGACGAGAATGTTTCTGCTGAATCTGCTGCTGCATCTGCTGCTGCGACGCTGCTGCCGCCGCTGCCTAGCAGTGGTGGGTGACGCCGTTGTTTTACTGGTCGTAGGAGTATCAGGAAGAGGAGGAGGCGGACAAGAAGATGGAGAAGTAGACAGCGTCGTCGTAGTAATAGTAGTAGTAATCGTCGTCGTCATCGTCGTCATCGTCGTTGCAGCGGCAGCCGCGTCGGCAGCAGCAGCAGCAGCAGCAGCAGCGGCGGCGGTAGTTACAGCAGCTAAATGATTTGCAGAAAAGCTAGTGACTAGCAGTAGGAAAAGCTCGGAGTAACAATAAGAATCCAGCAATGGCAATGTGAATACTAATGGAAGTAGTAAGCGTAAGAGTAAAGATAAGAGCAAGAGTAACAGGAATATGAAGACTAGCAAACTAGTGATAAGAGTTAGAGTAGCAGAATGTAATACCAACAGCAAGCGGGTTTCCAATGGCAAGAGTGAGAGTCTGAGAGTACGGTACAAGAAAAGAACAACAACGATCAGTGTTGGTAAGGCTCGCTGCAATTGCGCTTCTGAGGCAGCAGCGGCGGCAGCAGCAGTAGTAGGAGTAGGAGTAGGAGTAGGAGTAGGAGTAGGAGTAGTAGTAGTAGTAGTAGTAGCAGTAGTAGTAGCCGCAGCAGCAGCAGCAGCAGCAGCAGCAGTAACCGCAGCAGCAGTGGCACCAGCAGCTGTAGCAAAAGCAGTAGGAGGGGAGCGGGAGTAGTCGCTGCTAGATGCTGCTGCTGATGCCGCTGCTGCTGTAGCTGTCACTGCTGCTGTTGCTGCAGTTGTTGTTTCTGCTGCTGCTGCTGCTGCTGCTGCTGGCGGCGGCGACGTTGCTGACATTGACACGCATACTGATGACCCTACTACCAGAATAACAAAACGGTCACCATACTAACAACAAGAAGGACCTCCACACACTACCAGAGCTTGGCTTGCCTAATAGGTATGGATAGCAATGAAAAAATGGTGCAACCATCACATGAAAACATGTGCATCTAATTTGGAGGGTTCTTTGAGAGAGGATAGCGGACTTTCTCGCAAGGTTTAGGGTCCAAAAAAGGAAAGAATTAAGGGCGCCGGCAAGCAGGTAGCCAAAGTAAGTTGTTGCGGGCCCACCCTCATCCTGCTGAAGTAGGACGCATATTGTTCTCCAATTCGAGCCATGCAGGGGAGTCTGACCCATCCCCCTGCAGCTCGGCAGCTCAAGTTGCCTGGAGCCTGGTCAAACTTCTGACTTGTACTGCATCAGGCCTCTCTCGCAAGATCCAGTCTACTGGCAGCCTGGCAGCTGTCACAAATCCTGGAACATGCTACTGGAAGCTGCGCGCAATGAAGACCCCAGCCCACCCAAGGCTTTAGCAAATTGTAACAGACAATTTCTCAAGGTTCCTTACAGAGGTACCATGCCCAAGAGCCCTCGTCTCGCAACTCGTGGCAGAGTAGGAGCTAGAAGCTGGCAAGAGGTCAGGTGCCTCAAAGGCTAAAGTGGCAACAGGATTCTGAAACCATGCGGGTAGCGCCCTCTCTTGGCAATTCTGTTAAATTCCCTGAATTGCGCTCCACGTTCTTGGCCGCGCCATGCCGCGGCAGCATGTGCTGAAGGATGGGCGAGTAGTTGGGCGCCGAGATCTTCGTAATTCTTGTGGCTTAACAGTCTATGAAACTTCAGTCATCTTACAAAGCATTTATAATCCCTGGGAAAATCTTCACAAACCATGTGAATGTTTGTGTAAAGCTGGCTAGGACCCATACAAGGCTGGTAACTCACGAGAACAAACCCCAGGAATTTTGGCAAATGTGGACGCCAACAAAATGCCTGTGAGGCTTCTCAAATGCGTCAGAATGTCTGCCTGCCTACACCCTAAACGCGAAACCTAATCAGGCCCTATGAACTGGGTCACGCATCGTGCTTCTTGCGTAAAATTTGCGCTTCGTACCACCACTGCCAGGTTTTGAGCGCCGGCCAGTGGAGGTGGGTTTGGACGGCGGACGCAGTTTTCGGTTTCTTGCTTGTAATATCTAGTGACTGTATGCACTTCTACAGGATCGCTATGATGGTTTGGGCAAGGATGCTCTGGTGACCCTATCCGCTCAACATGCACGTCCGTATGGTTTGGGCATGCATGCGCTGGTACTCGCATGCGCTGGAACATGAACATTTTAGATTACAGTTGGGGTAGGGGTGTGCGGGTAATCGGATGTGCTCGAGCGTCATTCTGGTTGAGGTATGAGTGCACCAGTAATCAGATGCTCTCATTGTATGGATGCACTCGTAATCGCATGCGCTCGAACCCGAAAATCCTTCGAAACTAGGGTTTCGCTCAAAGTCGCTGACGCTGCCGTGAGGATAATCTAGGTTAACGTTGAAGCAACCTCAGCTAGCTTGCGACTACAAGGAAACCACACTTTTTACTACACACCCGTAATTATTCTGGTTACTCTGTAGAATGTCCTAACTTATCGGCTCAGAGAGCTTCGGGCCAACCCCAAGTAGAGGACTTATAAACCCATGTAGAACCTACTTAACAAGCCCCCTGAGCCTTCAAGTAACAGGAACTCAGTAGAGCCCCAGGCCCGCGCAGAAATGGACCTTGCATCTGTACATCGGCAGACGCAGGAGCCTCATACTGATGAGGCGGCGCTTCGGAAAATGGGCCCCTGCCTATAAATACACATATTTATATATGTATATGTAAATGTGTATATACATATATATATGTATGTGTGTGTATATGTGTGCATGCCTGCATCTATCTATCTAGCCATGCAGAGACTGGTAGACACACAAATGCGAAGATAGACACACACACACACACATAGAGAGAGAGAGAGAGAGAGGGATATATAAATAGACTAGAGACAAAATTATGTACACCAAAAGTTTCTAAATAGAAACTCACCCCTAGAACATGATCTGGAATCTGATAAATCCCAATAGCTACTTTGGGCTCAAATTATCTACCATTTAGGTACTTTGAGCCAAGGCGTCGCAGGACCTTTTAGCTCTCCTTGTGTACGTTGTGCACAGCTTACCGGTTAAGGTCACCTCGTAAGCTTCCATTTTCTGAGTCTCACATTCCAGCCTTAACTTCTGCACATGAATTACACATGACGAAGTTAGCATCAGGTGTTGCACTAGGTTTGTGCGAAGCTGCCACAAGGGCCGGTATACACATGTCTCTCAGAAAGCCCTGTAGCCTACCAGTTAAGTGCTCCTCTACTACTACTGCTACTACTACTACTACTACTACCTACTACCTACTACTACCTACTACTACCTACTACCTACTACCTACTACCTACTACCTACTACCTACTACCTACTACCTACTACCTACTACTACTACTACTACTACTACTGCTACTACCACTACCACTACCACTACCACTAATAATAGCAATATTAAAAATGGTATTAACAAATTTTGATGTGTAGCTCCAACTGCGTCAGGGGCTCACATGACCTGGACGCCCTTCACATAGCTTCAAACCCGAAATCTCCGGACTGGTGCCCGAGATGTTGGAAAACCTCGTTTCGGATAGATGGCTTATGCTTAAGGATATAGGGACATATGGGGCATAGAGGGATAAGAAGACGTACATGCTAGCTAGTGCTAGGGGTATTACGAATACCCCCCATAACGGAAGGGCAAACGGACAAACATGGAAATTCAACTGGGGGCTTGCATGAAGCTTATAGGGTTTAGCTAGCAAGGCATATTACGAAACACTAACTTTATCTGCAATCATATTTTTCATGCACTGTAGCTATTAAAGGTCATAGTTTGGGTTTTCCCCTGCAAGCCTCCGTTTCCCAGGTGCGTGTTTTGTTCTCTCAAAAGTTGGGGTTCCCTTATAAACACCCTGGTGAAATATACCTTTCTTGAGGACTCCGATAGGCACCTCTATGATTCCAGTACTGCGTGAAAACCCAAATACGTAGAATAATGATAGTCATAATAAAAATAGTAATAACAATAATGAAAGCCTTTAAGACCAATTTGGGAGGTTTTGGACCATCATTTCACCTACCTTTGCGGCTTAGGTAAGCGGCAAGGAGGACATTCCGTAAGAGGCAAGCCCTAACGGAAGAATGAGCATCTAGCATGCTTTCATGATAGCTGTTTTGCCTTGATTGATGGGTGGCCGGCGTAGAGGGGAATGCGCTATGCCATGAATTTCCCAATGTCAACATTTCATCAAACCCAACGACTTTTGCGTTGACCGCAGCAATTCTGCAACTCGCTCTTTGAAGCTTTTCCCTGGTGTCGATCGTGCATGGAGGTTCCATGATTACAAGTTATAGGTTATAAGGCTTCGTAGATTTGGGGTTACACTCCGTAATCATGGTCCTTGGAGGCCACAGCGAACTGTCTCCCAAAAGGCAAGCTCATACCTTCATTAGTTCCAGCTCGAATGATGCCCGGTACCGTCAGTGGAGTTTTCATGGCAAGTGCACTTGCATGTGATGCCTACACCGCCGCAGGAGGTGAGCTGTAGTATAACCTCCCCAAAGGGGGCTGCATAGGCTCTTAAAGGAGGTCTACAGGGGGGATATATAAGGGAGTATTAGCATTGTAGGGCTTATTAAGGGGAATTCCAGGGGTTTCGACTAGAGCTCAGGTGGCAAAGGGTATGCGCCCCCGAACCCTGTCACTGGCTCTCACACATTGGCGAACGTATGGAGACTTGCCCAACATGAGGCACTAAAGTCACCCTCGGGTCTGATACACGTGCTAGAATCGGGACCACAATTTTGGTACACCACTTTAGACACTAACCGTAACCTTTAATATTAATGCGAAACCCCTGAGCCGCACGATTGCAATCCAAGGTGCGCCCTGCGACACCCCTCTCTCACAAATCCTTGGTTGCAAAGTGGCATTCTGATTCTGGCGTTGAACCAAGCATGTGATACTATAACTAAAAGGAACTCTATTCCATGTTGTTGCCCAGCACAACCGTAAAACTTGTTGGCCCGACGCCAAATGCACATACTAACCCTAAACCCTAAAACCTTACGTAAACCTTAAAACCCTAAAACCCTAAACCACTGGAAAGCCAGGAAGATGATGTGCAGTGATTGGTTGGGCAGTTGCCCTCTGTGGGCGAACGCAGCTTTTCCGGGTTGCTGTTAAGGAACTTATATGAAATTACCTTAATATGGGCATATGGTAGATAATAGAGTTCCCCTGTTATGGTAACTATTTTTTTCGGTTGACAGCAACCAAGTTTACCTGCAGGGGATGGCATGGTTGAGGATTCGCATGCCCCGGGCACATCCCTCTTCTCACAGAAGCCCCCATTCTCATGCCAGACAAGAATCCATCCGAGATGTGGTAGTAGGCCGTGTGCCCAAAGCCGTCGAGCAGCGTCGGATCCTCAGCTGTTTTGTTTTAGGGCTTAGAGGTTTAGGTTTCGGGCGTGATCCTTCTGCAAGCAGGCAAGGGGACTCGGACTCAGCATTGGGCAGAGCAACCAAAACCTATTTTTTGAACAATGCCAATCAGGCAGCACAGTATCGTTTTTCAGAAAAATGACTTTACTTCGAAGGGTCACTGTCAATACAATTCGTAGGGTCACCCGCCAGCAAGATGCTGAACAGTCCTAATGCAGGGGTCTGAATTATTACATGGGGTTTGGGTGTGTATGATGCTTTAGTTCTATCCTACTTTCCGGGCCGAAATACATAAGTAGGGCTCGGAGATACCTGAAACCATAATTGCATAAGGGTCATAAGGGAATGACACTGAGAAGTGTCTAGGCCCCTGGGTACAATATCCTAGCAACCTTTACATCATCCCAGTTTCAAGTTCATGCTCAACTGTGTTGTCCATTCACTTCTCTCCTTTGGGGGGTCATACCTCTAATTCCTCATCCCCTTCTAACCTAAATTCTAAACAACTTAGAGAATCATCTTTAAAATTGTGGAGGCGCCTACATCATTAGTCACTGTTCAGCGACCCCCGAACCTCAAAGAGTCCCCGAAAGAGTATTCAAGGGGAAACTTGGACTACCCCTTAACTAGTGGTAAGAATATGCCCTGGCGTGTGTTGAAAGCTTCCTCCCTCTAATAATAACCGCCCAACCCTCTAGCAACAAACCCCACATAGAAAATGTCCACAATGTGTATATATATATATATGTATTGTATATATATATGTATATTAATGTGTATATATATATGCGAGCAGTAGCTACTAGGAGGAGGTGATTCGAATCTATGAATAAAGCCCGAAGGAAACTCACCTAGAACCTGGCTGACTCACGTACAAGGTCATTATTTTGGTAGTGTCCGTTTTCCATTCGCCGCATATGCCCTTTTAACCCCTTGCCTACCCTCAATAAAGGCCCCTATTATTAGGGAGCTGACTCCTAAACCCTAAGTCGTAAACCCTAAATCCTAAACCCTAAATCCTAAACCCTAAAATGCGTTTCGGAAGCCGCTCCGAGTTGAAGCAAAGCATACACAACGCTCCACCTCTCTTGCTTTGCGGCCTGAAGTATACAAGGACTCTACTGGAGACCCCAAACAGGGATCCAGGGTTTAGCGTTTAGTGTTTAGACCGGTTAAATGGGGACCTTAGGGTTTAGACTCTAATGGGGCTAGAAGGTGTAGCATTTAGAGTCTAATGCAGGCCCCAAACAGGGATTTAGGGTTTAGGGTCTAATGGCGACCAAACAAGGAACCCAAAAAATGTGGCAGGAGTATCAGGGGGCAATAAGGACCTTGGCAGCTGGATTCCTAATTCTCATTGCATCGGCCTGGAACTAGAGCTATTTGGGATTCATTAGGATTGGGGTCTGCGGGAGGGCCTTCAGGGATTCTGTTGTAGATTACTTCATGGTCTGGGCATCTACGGCTTGAGAGCATGCATCCTGTGGGCCTGAAAGTCTACACATACCACCTCGTTTAGGCCCTAAAGTCTCTAAACAATCCATACTGTAAGGGTCCATGAATGATACCTGCTTTCGGCCATGAAGTCTACAAATGGAACCCATTTGGGGCCTATTTGGACCCAACCTGTAGGGATGACTCTGTCACAATTGCAAGGCGATGAGTCTATCATTTTTATCGCGGACAATCTCAGCAGGTATTGGGATGTGCAGTGATAAGACGCGCGGGGGTTGTAGAGTCTGGCATGGTTTGAGTAACATGGGACATAAATAATTATCAATAAACTTTGAGGTCTATTTGAAGTACCCTATACCATCATTATACAAGGAATCTAGGACTCTTCTTGATCGGCTATTGTCTCCATAAGCCACTCTAGAAGCGCAATGCCCAGTTCATTTTTCATCTTTTCCATGTGACCCTCATTTAATGGGGAACAGTATACCCTTAATCCTATGTTACACCCAACATTTCGGCCCGTAACCCTAAACCCTAAACCCCAACGCGCAACGGTAGAGGTTCTCCGAGAGCCTTAGGTGGGTAGAAAGTGCTTTTGGGTAAAAGTTGCAAAAAGTACTGCGTTTCGCCGGAGATTGGGCATGCCCGGGTTTCTCTGTTGTAGTAACCTGCGATCATGTCTGTCTACGCGGAACTTTGTCTAAGATCCGCGCGCCACGTCGATCGTAGATGAGGTTGCTGCAAGTTTTCGAAGTCAGAAAGTGCAAAAACCCACGGCTCTTGCATGGTGCATATCATTACGGCTATGTTGCGCACACATTTCGTGCTTTGTTAATCGGACGCTCTCGAAAATCAATGCGGCATTTTTGCATGAGAGTCCCCGAAATGCTGCGTTTTATAGGTCAAGATGGCTGTAGCTGAAGCGACCGTAATTACCCCGCCGCCCACCCCGGCCCCCTCCAAGCCAAGCCAAACTTGACGCGGTCGACGAGACCTGGGTTGTTGGAGAACCCTTGGCGTTGGGCAAACCCTACAGCCTAGGTTTCCTGGGTTGTTGTTAAGGAACTTAAATTAAATTGCTATATTGGGGAAACCCTATTATTTACTATATATACCCATTATGGTAACTAAATTTAAGTTCCTTAACAGCAACCCAGTTTCATCAGGACTTTTAGCATGCTGGCGGCCTGGCTTCGCCCAGCGGCCTGCCATCCTAGCAATAGACCTCAGACCCCAAACTCTAAGCCTCTCCAGGATAGGACAAGCTTCCAAGCAAAGCTGCTTTGAAGCTACTTTCATGTCATACTTGTGGCCGAACCTCTCTGCCAGAGAGCATCGCAAATGAAGCGTTCATGAGACCAGCAAGTGATTGTTGTTTTGCATGTTAGTGTTAATACTTAAATTCCTATGGCCTATTAGTATACCACAACACCAGAATGCCCAGAAAGCAAGGTAGCTACGGTCATGCAGGACTTTTATGTTTACTTGGGGGCCTTTCCACTCATGCACTTGACCCCCATGCTCGTAACCCTTATAAATCTTATAAATCTATGCGGAAGCTATCTGCATGACTCTGGTTACCTGTGATAAGCATTTATAGCCACAGTGGGAAGATCAAGGATAGAAGAACAGTCACCAGCAACGAGAATTTCAAGGACAAACATATGTTAGGTTTGTAGAAAGTACCCCCAATGATCGTACTAACAATACTGGAGAATTAAATGGACAAGAACATGAAAAGTGAAAGACGAACCATCGTTCTCGGAACCTCGTCTAAGGAATCCTCGCCTCAAACCCCCAAGCCCAACAGGTACAGTAGCCCAAGGGATCCATGTAGCTATATCTCCCATGTTGTCTCCCGAATTGGACATCCAGTGTATACACTCACTGATATAACACACTCACCAATAATTCAACCAATAAGAAAATGCTACCTCACAAACTATATACTTGCGACCGGGGTGCTTATATTGGTACCCCTTTTGGACAGTACATATCGTATACATAACCTAAACCCTGAGGCCTATGCTACATACCTTCATGGAACCTTTGGCTAACGGATGCCTCATGGATGGGGAAAGTACGCAGGATGCCGAAGAACTTGCTTCTCTGCCTCGGAAGTTTACATGCCATTGGGGAATGGAAAAGAGAATGGAGACGGCTATAAATGGAAAATCAAATGAAAATGAAATGGAAAAATGAAATGGAACATGACATGCAACCTGGTGATTACAGGGATTAAGGTTTCCCAAAAGTAGGTGCATTTCCTTTCTTTTCCATTTAACTCGCCAGTACTGGCATACTAATCCCCACTAACCACCAAAGATTCGCCCCAACAAGGGTATAGGGTGCAAAGGTTTGGGTGAACCTAAACCCTAAACCGTAAGTTACGGACACATGCATGTGTGCATCTAGGTATGTATGTATGTATGTAAGTCAGTGTAGTACAGTATTAAAAAGTTTCAGGTTTGGTGTTCTACTTGCTTGTTTTCGTAGGGCATGAGCGGGATTCTATAGGGGCTACCATAGCGATTCCTTCTTCGATTCCCTATTGACAACTAATCCCTAAACCCTATGTAAAACCTACTAGGTTAAACCCTATTCGTATTCAAAACCCCAAGGCCTGCCAGCCCCAAATGAAGCAAACTCAGGCAGCCAAAAACGACATGTCGCGTCACCACGCAATGCCCAAAACCTTATGACCCCAAACCCTATACACCCTGTATAACCCCTATGTAATCCTACTATGGGGCCCCACCCCTAAGCCCTGGTTTCGTTCAGCTGCGGCAGTCGAGGAGATTTGAGCCCCTCCATGCAGCCAAAGCCATGCCAGGATATACAATTGTCTAAGATAGCTGTTACCCACAGGCTGCAATCAAACAAAGCTGCTGCTGCTGCTGCTGCTGCTGCTGCTGCTGCTGCTGCTGCTGCGCAGAGAGCCCAGAACTTACTGGTTGTTAGTAGGGGAACAAGGGAATATGAGCCCTGTATAACCCCCAAATTCCAAGCCCGTAGCTGATGCGGAGTCTGGGTCTTAAAAGTCGACGAAATGAATCTTTTTCAGGCGTCCCTAGGAGACAGACTACAAACACCAACAACTCTGCAGAGCGATCCCTGCTAGAGATGAGTATTGGAGTCTTCAGATGTAAGTGTCCCTTGAGGTCTAGGTGGATTCAGATTTTATGGTTGTCCAGGGGGCCATATCAAGCTTGAGCCCTCATGTGCACGGATGTATGTCACCATTCATCCTTTCGGACATTTGGGTCGTGGACCTCAAGCCTCACTAAGGATAAGGGTGAGAAACCACCATATTTGCCCTGGACGGGCGAGGCGGCCATTGGCTAGGATTTTTGACCCCAGAAAGGTACTCTTTCCTAAGCTTGAGCGCTAATTCACCGGAAACAAAAGCCAAGGTCCCTCCGTGTGCTGCGCATTAGACGTCACTAGACGACAAAATACATTTCTAGGCCAGCGGCTGTCCAACCTTAGATGAATGAGTTTTCATGATCCCATGGCCTGTTCACGTCGAGAGCGTCATCATCTGCAAAGTCCCCAAAATGGTTCAGTCGCATGAAGGCTGCAACTTTTCCTAAGCTGCTCTCCACTGTTTTGTCAAGGTTAAGGCGTTCGTGAGTCAACCATGTCGAAGAAAAGTGCACAAATACAGTATGTGGCATGCGCGGACCGTCCAGGTATCTATATGAGTGCCGGGCCAAGTCTGCGTAGGGAGGAGTAGGGCTGGCCCCTATTGAGAGGTTTGGAAGGTATCAGTTGAGGGCTAGCCGCCCTTCAGGTCCAGTCTAGACACGTCCCATCTTCTGTAGGTTCGTACATCACTAACCTGATGGCTGAGGTTTTTGTGTTCAAGGCATGTGGGGCCCATTGGGTACATTGTAGTGTCCAGCAAAGCAGACCCCAGCATGCGATTATCCTTCTTCTAGGGACTCTCGAAGAGGAGCCCGCGAATTTTTGGAAGCACCCATAGATGGTGGCAACTTGCTCTCAAGTACCATTTGCTCGACTGCACCCCTGGCTTTTGGGGCCTGACAGGACATCCTGGTTAAGATAATTTGTAATCTACATGCTGTACGGTTTCTCTGTTGTCCGTAGAGCTGTTCCTCAATGACCTATCTTGTTTATAAAGACCCCCGAACAGTGACTGCCAATCTTGAGCACGAGCCATGATGTTTTCCTACGCGCCTCTGTTTAGGGGCTTTAAGCTTTAGAGTAACCTTCGTCCGACAACTAGCGTATGAATAAACGGGTTTATGAGTAGGACAACCTGATGAAAGATGCATGTAAGTCTTTCGTATCTACCCCCAGACCGTAGCAACCCTTAACACCACGTGAGTCATAGTCTAAACTGGTATCCGCCTGAATGATCCTTGTAGTAGTCCCCTATATTATCCCCTATAGAACCCCCTAAACCCTAAAATTCTCCATGACCCCTATAGTAATCCCCTATATAACCCCTTTAAGGAATTTAGACCTAAACCCTAAACACTAAGCCCTAAACCCCTGTCCAAGTACGGAAAGTCCTGCGAAGCGTCTGCACGCCAACCTGCGCTTCTCACTTTGTTCTCTCCTGGGAGTGTGGGAGCTTCCTATTTACGGGTTGGTTTAGGGTTTAGGGTTTAAGGTTTAGGGTTTAGGGGGGATATATGGGGATGTTACCCTTTACAGGCTTAGGGGGGATATATAGGGATATTACCCAGGAATGGAGAATCGGATGGAAAAAATGAAATGGAAACTGGTGGTATATAGAGGCTACCTTTGGTTAGCTGGGAATGAAGGAATGGGACAGAAAATGGAAACTACTTAATGGGTTAAATGTCGACGACTATAAGGACCCGTTCCTTCATGCCTAGCTAACCAAAGGCTAGTTTAGCAGTATGCCTAGGGGGCACTCATGTTATGTGGGCATTTGAGGGTGCTTCAGGTACGGTCCCCCTTTGAGCAGATTCTAACCCTAAACCCTAAACTTCTAGTCCCGAAGCCAGCCTCTAGCAGGGCAACTGTGTGGCCCTTATGAAGACTACACATTTTGGGGTGTATAAAAAAACTCAATACTCAGGGATCCTTGTTAAGCACTGCCATGATCTGAGGGGGCCCTGTCACTCATGTCAGACATGCAGCAGCACAACCCACCACTGGCTTTCTCCACTCTCACGCCCCATGAAGGAATCATCGAACTAGGGATATTTAGGATAATGGAAAAGAAAATGGAACCTACTATTTAGGGTTTAGGCGCCCCTACTTTTTAGAAATGCCCCAACAAAACCTACAATCTTTCCCTTACAACAGCTTAACATGTGGGTTGTTCTCAAAATCATGGGCCCTTTTTGGCTGTGGATGATATTACGCCGCCTGATATTTAGGGGTCCCCCCAAAATGGCACTCTAATTTTGGGAACTACGCATATAACCCTAAACCCTATTCCCTTTTCTTTTCCATCATCCCTAAATACCCCTAATTTTGGGAACTACCCATAACTTTGGATTGTTTAAAGGTAGTGACATGGGGTCCTTAATCCACGCACACCCCACTGAAGGCTGTTTAAAGGTAGCCTTGCAGGAACCCCCCTCCTCGTCTTCTCTGCCTGGACGGAGGGCTGGGAGGAGAGTTTCTCATAATATTAATAGAAATATTTTCGTATAGTAATAGTAATAATGGAACAACAGTAGAATAATAGTAAAAATAATACAAATTTTGATCTCCCCTATTTTGCGCTAACTAAACACACATAGACTCGGAGCCTAGGGCTTAGGGTTGAAGGTCTGTTCTGATTGGGTGACGCCGGCGTCATGCTTTTCATGCGCTGGCGTCCCAAGAAAAGTATGTGCCATTTTGGGTTTACTACGAGAGCTAAAGTAGGCCGCGCTCCTGCGTAAGCCAGTTCTTCTGAACCTCTTTAACTTGCCCCTAGGCTTACTGCGGGTTAGTAGGGAGTAAGGGAAATTCTTATTTAGGGGCTATATAGGGGATCGTATTCTCTTATTCCCTACTAACCCCAGTAAGTAGGATGGAACCACAGAAGCCCAACCAGGTGGTCAGGCTTCACTTTCCCCGTTTGGAGGGAAATCTGCTTCTGACCTCTTGGGAGGCTTCCAGCTCCAGCGCTGGCTGTTTCGGTCCATATTTTGCACACAGCCCCAACAAATTGGAAACGCAGTTGTGGGTTTGGGAGTTAATTATCGGAGCTTAGTAGGGAAAATGGGAATATACTATACAGGGAGCATTATAGGGATTACATTCCCTTACTCTACTAAGAACCAGTAAGTTTGGGGTTGGGCATAGTGGACCCTCAACCCTCACGCGCCCCGGCCTCTATCTTCTTCTGCCTCTCGTGGATGATAACGTCTCCCCTTAAGCAACTGACCTCACCCAGGGTAGATGGCCAGCTCATGCATGATCTGAACCTTCTGCCTGTGGTTTACTGCTTATACTGTTACATCGCGGGGTGCCAACAGTATGGTTTAGGTAGACCCCCCCCCTTAATAGTTACTATAAGGGATAATAGGGATTCTATTAGGGTCCTCTTGTATTCCTATGATACCACTATTACAGGGTGGGGGGTCCTCTTTAAAGTATGGTTGACTGCGGAGGCCTGCCTAAAGTTAGGGTCCTATGCCTTTGGGATAGCTTCAAGCACACGTGCTGCTTCTGCATTTCAAAAAGGGTACTTGGTGACCGCAACACATGTTCGGGAGAGTAAAGCAAAGGCACCATGGGAGGTCCCGTTCCAATTTCTACTTGGCCGGGAGACTACAATACGAGGTGCACGGCTTGGGACGCCTGGACCTTGAACCCAAATCCATATGCTCCATCTTAGGAGGATTTAATATCTAGCGGCATGCAATTTCCTTGCAAACAGGGACCAGCATGTTTGCTTGCTTGGATCGATGCTGTCCAGACCCCTAAGACCCCAAAGCTTTTAAGCTTGCCGTCTGCAACACCGGTAAAAACACAAAACCTTCAACCCCACCCCCCAAGCCTGAACCCAAATCCTGAAACCAGGCCCTGTGGCAGCATCGGTAGGCGTAATGGTTTTGACACGGCCACCGACCTGCTGGAAAAGCCTTCGCGGTTTAGGGCTTAGGGTCAGTCGTCCTTCAGTAGGTCACAAGGGGGCTTTTCAAAGGGGGAGACCTGGAGAACGGGCTATATGGGAATTGGAAGATTTTTTGGCCCCCGCTCAGGAGGATTTGGGTAGTATGCTGAGACTACCGTGTGAAGACCTCAACTCTAACAAAGCTTTCTCATGCTTGGCATTCCATCTGGTTTTGGATGACTGGAGTGCTTTGGCACTGGCACTGGAATTTAGGATCTTAGCATATGTATATGCTTGAATGCATGTAGAAAAGGAGTTGCGGCTCTCGGTTGAGAAATTCATCAGCACTGGCAGGTTTCAAGCGCCAATGGCCTGGGATTCAGGTTATAAGGTGAGAAACCTTCCGCCCAAAAAATACCGGGCTCTCCCATACTCCCCAACATACTGTAATCCTTGTTATAGGGACCCGTCAAATGGGACGCCTGATGCTTGGACCCACTAAACCCTAAACCCTAAATCCTCAAGCCCATATAAACTTAGCATTGCTTGGGGTTTCCAAATTTGCTTCTTTCCAAAATTTCAACATCCGCCCCCAAACCCTAAGTAATGGTAATAGACCCTAAGCTTCTTTCAGGTTTCAGGGGAGACTTCAGGATTTCAACGATGCGTCATGTACAGACTGAAGGCCTGGCTTAGGCTAAGTTGACTAAGAAGAGCTCTTCTGGGTTGCTGTTAAG
>CAJNIZ010000439.1:0-14519 GCA_905231905.1 Symbiodinium pilosum | reverse complement strand
TTTGGGAAACTACCATTTGGGGTTAGGTCGTTACTGCATAATATAATCTGCCCAGTGGGTTGTGCAGGCCTGCAGCCTGCCATTTTCTTAGTGCGCCTTTCACAAAGCTGCAGGCAACCCGTTAACGGCAGTCTCTAGTTCGGTGGTTTTGGCAGGGCTGCAGGGTCTTAGAGTCCAGCGGCCCTAGGATTGGTTAGACTTTTGTCAGGCCACGGCCAAGGGTATCAAAAGACTCGAATGACTAGACCCTGCTAAAAAACCCAGAACCACATAGACCAAAAACCAAGGAAGCCCCAAGACCTAAAGCCTAAACCGGTACTAAAACGTGCAGAATCACCTCCCGACCCAGCGATTCCGGTGCAAGCGAAGCCTGCTTTTACAAGAGAATTAGGCCTGAAACAAACAATGGACCCTGGAGAATCAGACCATAAATGGAGACGCAAATTGAACATGACATGAAAGCCACTGTGTTACTTGGGGCCTAGGGCTTGGGGAAGCTAATTACTATATTCGCCGAGGCTGGTCCAGCGTCAGAGGAACAACGACATTTCAGGGCTTTCACGGCTTGAATTTTTTTTAATCCCCAATAATGGAGAATCAAATGGAAAAGAAAATGGAAAATGAAATGGAAACTGGGATTATATGGGGGATTATAGACCCCTGACCACGAATCCCCCCCCACCCCCCTCCCATCCGGACCCCTACCATCGCCTCCCCATCCACAATCCCAAATGTGGTTTGCGAGACATTTCTGTACACCCCAACAGCCGAGCGATGACGAGGTTGACATAGGGCTCGTGCGCTTTCGTTTTAAGGTTTACATGAACCAGCAGTTATGGCAAACACACACACACACACCCGCCTCCAAGCAACAGGTAAACCGCGAAGCTGTAGGCTTTGAATTGGGGCTGCAGGTACACCCCAAACCCTTTCAACACCACAGAAGTTTCCGTGTTCTTCTTCATTATGCAAGCCCCGTATATACAGCAATATGTATGTGAATATGTCCTGCGTACCCTACTAAACCCTAATGCCTAGATCCTATAGAATCCCTTTGGAGTACCCTACAGCTTACAGCTCCGTTACATAGGTATGTATGGGGATAGACTACGCAGATCATGGAACATTAAACGGAAACAAGATGGAAACTACTGTGTCAATTCGGGTTCAATCTTCCCAAGGCCACAGCGCGCATGAAGCACTTCTCCCAAATCCTAAACCCTTAAATCCATTCAACTTGGTAGACTGGTTCCTGAACTTCTCCACAGCAATTTCCTCAAAGCCCCACATGTAGACCCCTGATTAATAAAGCCCCTTCCATTAACAGGGATTATAGGGATCATAGGGTTTAGGGTATAAACCCCCTTCCCTAAATAGGGACTATAAGTAGGGACTATAGGGATCATGGAAAAGAAAATGGACACTACTGTAGTATAATGGTGTATTTGGTAGGGATTATAATAGGAATCCTAATCTTAAGTCTTGAGGTCCTTTAAAGGAGGGGTTTATTAATCATGGGTCTACAGTACCAGGAACCCTAAAGGCTCAATATACAATGATTATATACCCTGCATCCCTTATGACATAAACAGTCATTTAGGTGGAATGTATGAGCTATGAGCTATAGTATAAACTCCTAGTATCCCCCTTACTTAATAACAACGCAAAGATTACTCCCCTATATAAACCCCCATATGACCCCCTTTAAGGAGTTTAGACTATAGCTTATTTGAAAATGCCAACTTTTTGGACCCTATGGAGACTTGTAAGCTGTTTGGAAGCTCCTAAGAATGAATGGACCCCATCTTTCAGATGCCTGGGGTTGTAAAGGTAGCCTTCACGACGTTTCCGAACCCTTAAAACCGCAGATGCCTGATTGCTAAGAGTATAATCCCTGAGCCCACTAAACCAAAAACCCTGACCAGTGGCATTAGAGAAGTTCCCATTTCCCATGTGTCCCCCCTAAAAAAGAAACCCTTTCGGAAGAAACCCATGGACTTCTCCAGCGACTTCCTTTGAGGGCCCCTTGCTTTCTGGTAAGCTGAGTAGGCTATGGTTGTACTAAGCTGAAAGCATCGAGGGGCCGTTCTCTAACCGTTTGTGATCTCCCTCCAAAATCCGAAAAAATGACCTCGTCTAGTGACTTTGAAGCTGATTCGTCTTCTCTCACAAAGCAGGGCCGCAAGACTTCTCCTAAGCATGGGGAAATCTTTTCCAGGGAGAAGTTGGCGGGTCTTGAGGGTGTTGTGCGTGGACTATGGAAAGGATATCGCTCTGTGTTTGAACCTGTATCTAATCTTGGGACCTCGACGGAAATTTAAGCGAGTATCATCCTAAACGGTGTAGGTTTAGGGAGTTTAGGGTGGTCCTCTTGTTGCGGGGGCGTGGGCTGGGGCTTCTTGAGCCCGTTAAGCGCAGATCTCCTCTGACAAGATTCACTGATTCAATCATCCCACATGGTCTTCATCAACTGGGAAGCCCCTTGTCATAGAACCAGTTAACACATTTTACAGTAGTTGCCCCTCCCTATGCCCCAAACTCCGGAAACAACATGTGTTTTGGGCCCTAGAGTCTATGGATAGTACATGCATTGGGCCATTTGGAGCGCTAGAGTTCCAATGGCAACTACTATTGCTAACGTTTTCTGACCGGGGAAGCTGCTAAGAGTTGGATACCTTCATGATTTGGGCCAAAAACCAAAGGCACATGAGGTGTGGTTTTTATTCCTTCTTCAAAAAGAGCGATACAAGGAAACCCTTGACGCTTGGGGTTGTACCTGGACCTTTCGCAGCAACGACTTTTAGAACACGCCTCTGCGAGCGCTTCAGCACTGTGTTTTCGCAGCTAATGCACAAACAATGCGTCCGCGCACCAGCTGGGAAGTTCAAAGCGCGGCGAGCGTATGTCTTCATGTTGAGACGATGGCACGTGAGGTCAAGCTTCAGCGACAGAAGCCCTTCTGCGGTAGCTTCCATACCAGCCCGGGCATGTTTCCACACTACAACATACTTACTGTATTAGGCACATACAAAAACCAAGGCTCACATGGCATAACAGCTTCCGGCTCTGATAAGGTTTGATGCAGGGTTGGCGGGGCTCCGGCTTCCGATTTGAGATTGTTCATTGTCAAGGTACTTTCATGCGGCATGCTACTCAATAAGCAAGCCGGGATTGGGTTTTAGGCCTGAGCATGGCTCATAGAGCTTGACTACCTGCTGCGGGAGTTGATTTCTCGGCCGCAGCTACAGTTCCACGCTCTCAAACAATGACGACTAGGTCTTTGCACATACGAAGAATTCAAGAAGGCCCGCTTACAAATGAGCCATAGTCTAAGATCCTAGTATATTACTTAACATCATGAATAAAAGTCCCATAAATAATCCCTTATGTAACCCCCCTTACAGAGTATTTAGATCATGGCCCAAATGACCCTTCAGTTGAAAAAGCCAAGGATCTCCCAAGCAGGAGTCGCCCACGTAACAGCTCGAGCCTGCAAAATGCCTTCGGTAGCAAGTTCCTGAGACCTCAGAGAAACCTCAATTGCAAGCTCCAAGCATCCGTCCAGCTCAAATGCTAGGTCCCAATTATACATGCGCACATTATGTTTAAGAACCGAAAACCTGTTGTCTTCAGGTGTTCCTACCTTTTTTCGGCTCCCCATAATAAGGACTGTAATATTCTGGGGTCTAGATTGCGGTCCCCGAATTTTGGGAAAGTACAATATGTGATTCAGGATCAAGTATCTAGCGTGGTCTTTTAACGTCCAGGAAGCGTTGCAAGTTGCAAGCTCCTGGCATCTTGAAAAGACCCAAAACCGCTGAACCAGAGGGATGCCAGCATGCTTGGAATCCAAAATGCTGATTAGGAGGCCACTTGAACCTCTAAGCCGGATATGAATGTACAGATCCACATCCCAACTATATCATTACCTTGGATTAGGCTGATGAGCCTAGCACCTCTCTACACTTGCAACCTGTCCACTCTGCACAACCGGGCCTCCGGGCGGACTCAAGCAATCCCAAACCCTTTTCGAGAACATGGTACGCTGGCAGCAAGATATGCCGGAAAGGCCACTTCGCAATCCTTGAGAAAACTTGTGCCTTCCATGTTTTGGATGACCTCGGACCAATCAAAACACATCGTTTGCGCCAGACTGGCATCCTAAGTTTTCCTGAACTTGCTGGGGGTTAGTAGGGGATAAGAAAATATGATCCCTGTATAGTCCCCCTATACCATATTCCCTTACCTTATTCCCTAACCCCAATAAGTGAGTGAGACAACATGCAATGTCTGCAGGCGTGGGGGGGATTCTGCAGCTGGGCCTCCTTGTGACAACTGAGATTTCACGTTTAGGGTTCAGGGTTGAGGACAACTGAGCCCTGAATCCTAAATAGTAGTTTGCATTTTCTTTTTCATTATCCCTATGATACGCCTGTATAAACGCAATATAGCCCCTATAACCCTCTTTAAAGGTATCCCCCAAAAAGGGGTTAGGGGTTACGGAAATACTTAAAACATTTCACCGCGCGAAAACCCCAAACATCCTTCGGGCTGCGAAAAGTTATTGGGGCTATATTGGGGCACTATAGAGGTTATGTTGGGGTTATACTGGGGTTATATATTCGGGTTATATAGGGGTTATACAGGGCATAATGGAAAGAAAATGGAAACTACTACATCATTCCAGGCTAAATACACCCTAAAGTGTCTGGGCCCAAGTTCATAGTTGTGCAAAGCCACTGCAAACAAAACAACAGAGGGCAATGCGTGCACGACATAACCTTCCGGCATTGAAACCGTCGAAAGCAAGAAACTGGGGCGAAGCAACGCATACTCACTCTGGAGATTGAGATATGAGGGATCCTTTTATGCCGGACGGTGTTCACGTGCGCATATGTGATGTACAAGTACATATCCTCTTGTGGCTGGATATCGTCGTGCTTGTCTTTACCTGGAGTTTATCGTAAGTTCGTACGACCGCGCCACCGCCGCAATCGTAAAACCAACAAACAAACAGACACAGAGAAAAAGAAAGGCATATGGCTAGATAGAGTACGGCCGGAGAGATTTCGCGCAAACGAGGGCATCTGCAAGCGAGGAAGCGCGCGCGAGAATGAGACGGCGGGCTTCCTCGCACTCATCTCTGAAAAGTGTCGCTTCGATACATTTACATGTACTGGATACATTTACCATCGAGAAGCTAGACAACTCATCTCAGGAAGCAACCACGCCTTTCGCGCACAGAACCGTATGAAAGGGTGACCATGTTCTACACAAGCTTGACCAATTCGAGGTCTGAGGTGTACATCCACAGTACTGGCAGTCGAGTAGCAGCAACCGTAGTGGTGACGGTGATGGCATGCTAGAAGTAGTGCAAAAGCGTAGTGGTAATACTCAAAGTATACCGGTGATAGCTTCATCCTTCCTAGGGTGCTGGCATCGCCATGACTACCCAGTACGAGCACTTCTTCTCAATCTCATCTGGCGTATGCCCATCATGCTATGCAACCCCTTTATGACCATGACCTTACAAGCATTGTAGAACCTCTGCGGGACCCTATTACTTTCTTCGTCATGTCTCAAGCTCCTGGACAAAACCTCTCAGCCCCAATCCCTGATCCCTACCCTAGACCCTCAAACCACTCCCCTCGGATGCAACAGTAAGAGCAAGTTTTTTATCATCCCGGCGGTCTCTAGATTCATAGTTGAACCGTTCATGCTTCAGGCTCCAACCCAAAACCCATTAACCCAGACCCCCTAAAGGATCCAAAAAATGGAACCCCCTAATAATCCCCTAGTTTCCCCAATGTAGTAATGGGGTCATTTTGGGGAGGGTCCATTTTTTTGATCCTAAACCCTAACCCCTAAACCCTATATAGACCCCTTTAAACCCTTGAAAAGATTCCATGTTTGGGATCCTTTATCCTCTAGGGGGTCTGGGAAATCAAGCCTAAACCCCCCTAAACCCTAAATCCCTAAACCCTAAACCCCTAAACCCTGAAGCCCAGTAGGGGGTCGGCGAAACTGTCGCGACTGAAACGCGAGGAGGAAAAGATCAGCTCCAGCCTCAGCAGGCGCTTTTAGAGGATTAGAGGGCTTGGGGATGAGATAGGGTTTAGGGTTTAGGGGTTTAGGGCTTAGGGATGATACAGGGTATAGGGTTTAGGGTTCAGAGGTTTAGGGTTTAGGGTTTTAGGGTTTAGGGGTTTAGGGGTTTAGGGTTTAGGGGTTATTTATAGTGGAAAATAAAACAGAAACTACGATATTATAGGGATTATATAGGGGTTATATAGGGGTTATGTTGTGGTTAATAGTGTAGGACCTCAAACCCAAACCCTAAACCTGATGCAGGAGATTCAGCGCGTAGGGTTTACAGGGTGCAGGGTTGGGAATTGTGGGAGGTCTCCAGCTTCGGCATTCGCAAGTAAGCGCGAGAACGCACTTCGTAGTACAGGTGAGAACTGGAGGGGGGCTGGGTGATGATAACGAGGAGGAGGATGATACCATCCGCCCAAACAAGTCGAACGGTTGTGCTGCTGACAAAACATCCGGGAGCGTTATGGAAAAGGTTTCAAAGGTCTGTTAGGCTTGCATTGTATGACGCAGGAGGACGTTACTGGTCTTCGTAGAGAATAAGGGAATACAATTCCTATATAACCCCCATGAAATGTATTATTCCCGTGCTCCTTACTTCAAGCCCCAAATCTACCCTATTATCATCTAGTAGTGTCCATTTTCTTTTCCAGTATCCCAAAATTACTCGTATATTCCCGTATTCCCGCAAAAGCGGCTCCACCTGCCCTGCCTTGCCTCAGGCATCTACTATACATCGTAAGGATTTAGAGTTTAGGCTTTAGGGTGCTTTGTCCGGGCTGCTGTTCAGAAACTAGGTTTGAAATACCCTGTATGAGCACATATAGTAATTAAAATGGTTCCCCATTATAATAACTTAAAGTAAGTTCCTTGAAAGCAGCCCAGTTGTAAGGGGCGCCAAGGTGTCCATCTGTAGGGAAGGCGAATATGTAGTCCTAGGCTCGAGCAGTCTTGGCGGCTAGTTACTAGGATCCTGACCTGCTTACCTAGATTTCCTTGGTGTCGATATCTGGGTTGCTTAAAAAAGGGAACTTAAAACTAACTTATCATAATAAGGAGACCCCATAGTTTCTACTACATACCCACATTATGGTAACTTAGTCTAAGTTCCTTAACAGCAACCCAGAATTTCATGAGTTTATGACTCACTATGACTTTTCCTGGTAGCATGGTAACACTAAACCCTAAACCCTAAACCCCAAACCCTAAACCCTAAACCCCAAACCCTAAACCCCAAACCCTAAACCCTAAACCGCGCTTGACAGTCATGACGCAAATCCTGAGGCCCTGGCGAGTTGCCTTTGCCTCGCAGCCAATTCTAGCGACAAATCGGGGGGGGGGTCTTCTGATTGCTACTACTAGTATCCTTACTACGAGTACTACTATTACTATTACTATTGCTATTACTATTACTATTACTATTACTATTGCTATTACTATTACTATTGCTATTGATATTATTATTACTATTACTATTACTATTACTATTACTAGTACTACTACTACTACTACTGCTGCTGCTGCTGCTACTACTACTACTACTACTACTGTTACCATTACCATTACCGTTACTTCTGTTACTATTACTGGTAAAATCAATGCTATTGCCGTTATTCCTGCTCATGCTGTTACTCATACTATTGGTGGTGATGATGGCAGCAGCAGCATAGCAGGACTTGTAAGCATGAAGGACAGTGGTCGTAGTAGTTTGCCATGGTTGCCTGTCATATAATCATTCACAAGGATCAAGCTGGAAACTGGGGTGAGGGCTGCTTTGTGGCAATGACATGTGTATTCAACACAGCTTATAATACTGACAAGAACCGGCTACCAAAACAATGATTGAGGTTCATCTACTGGAGCCCCAGCCATGCCATGTGGGAAGCTTACGTTAATGCTGTTGGCTTCAAGGTTAGGGAAGGGGGGACCGGCCAATTGAATAATGTAGCTTACGCAAACTGAACCCTCTATTTTCTGCTATCCCAGGATAACTTAAGTGTACTGAAAGAGAGTCTACACAACCCACGAATAATAAGGAACTGTCCATTGAAAGGCCCTAAGCCCTAAAACCCTGAGGAAACGTCTACATAAAGCCATCTAACGGGCCCTAGCATTGGGGCTCTTGAACCCGTAAGGAAAAAGCCTACTCAACTTGAAAATTGGGATTTCCCAAAACTAGGGGTACCCGTTTGGATGTCCGCAGAATACGGGTTATAGTATTTGGGGGTCCAGTTTGGGGTCCCCCTATTTCGGAAAATCTATCAAATCAGGACGCAGCGCCTCGCTTGGCGCCGGTGCAGCTTAGCCACAGGTGCGGGGTGTTGTGCCTGGCACAATTTTTCGTAAGGCTAGGACAAGGATCTTGGGCCCGCTGGGGTTATATGAGCTATAGTCTAAACTCCGTAAAGGGGGGTATACAGGGGATTCCATAAGGAACTACTATAGGGCTTATTACGGGGGCCTGACCCGAATTTTGAGTCTAGTCCCCCTGAAGTAGATAGAATATGGAATTGACCTATATCATAACAAGATACCCATATACCCCATATTCTATCTACTTAAGGGGGGCTGTAGGATCTTGGGCTCTCTGGGGTTATGTGGAGAATTCTATCGTGTTTAGGGATGTTACCTCAAGAATGGAAACAATTTTTGGAGTTCTATAAGTTTTAGGGACATTACCCCACGAATCGAGAGAATCAACTGGACAAGCGAGGTAAGCTTCAGGGATAGGATCTGGGGCTCCAATGGAAACTCTGATGAAGGCGCGAATCTTAGTCCCAGGATCAACTGAACCGAACCCGTGCCAGCTGAGACAGTTTAGGCCTCTCAGAGTGTCAGATGACCCTAAACCTTAAACCCTAAACCCTAAACCCTAAACCTTAAACCCTAAACAGTAGGCCGGTAGGATCTAAAGGCTGTTACATGCAGAGAGGCTCGGAGAGCCTTCCATAGGGCTCCGGATGTGGAACGCGGCTGAGATTTCCCAACTTCTATTACAATTATGATTATTACTACTATTACTATCAGTGACGTTACTCCTATCATGATTATTTCTACCATTATATCTATTACTGTTCTTTACTGTTATGCTTATCACCAGTATTACTCTTCTTGCTGTTTTTTTTTATGATGATTACTACCAGTACTACTCTGACTGCTACTACTACTATTATGATTCTTTATCCTATTACGATGACTTATCCTATTGCTATTGTCATTATTTGGCAGTAAACATGCCCATTTGGCTGGCTCCATCGCAGCATC
Organism: Symbiodinium pilosum; assembly: GCA_905231905.1. Lineage (NCBI taxonomy): Eukaryota > Dinophyceae > Suessiales > Symbiodiniaceae > Symbiodinium > Symbiodinium pilosum. Next base: position 5,162 of record CAJNIZ010000439.1, on the reverse strand, counting down.
ACCGCGGCTTTGTCCTGCGGAACAGACGGCACTTCTAATTGACACCCTGCTAAGGAACGAGCTACCAAGCATCAGCATCGCAACAATCGTGCAGTTCTATCATGCTGAAGAAGAGACTATGCAGAACATCATCAATTAACTGCTCATCCACTGGTACGGACGCAAGGGCAGACGTGGCAGGCATCGCCTGGAACCCCGTCTTATCTTTTGTCGTGGCTGTAGTCACACAATGTACACGAAGCGCTTACTATGACGGTTCTAGTCTCAGGGAACCTAGTATTACCTCTGTATCTTTCCCTGCACCGCTCCACAATCGAAAAGGTACTGGTAAGGGACTCGGAATTGTGTTGGCTTAGGACTGGTCAGGCTCTAATCCGTAACCTTCTTTTGATGAGTACAGTAGCTGTTCGTAGTAAGATCTCCTGGCAGGTGCTCTTTGTTCCCCCTTTCGTGGTAGTCTTGATGACACAAGTTCAACAAGCAATGCAAAAGGGCAATCAGGAGCCCCAGATGTAGATAGGACTGAGGCGGGAGATCGATTTGAGAAACGAGGGTCTAAAGTCTAAAGACCACAACAACCACGAGAATGGGTGCCAGGGAGTGAATACAACACAGCCAGTTCCCGTCCTTTGGAACGCCAGCGCCATACATGCCTCTGGTGTAGGCCTGCGCCTCCACAACGCCTGTCGCTTCTCAAGAGGTTGAGTGCTGAGGCTTGGGGGTTGCAGTGTTTCAGGACTCGGGACGCAGATGCCACTTGCAATGGTGACGTTTCTGAGGCAGCGCGCCCACGGGGCACCAGCATCCAGACAAACTGCAGCGGAGCATTCATTGAATGCTCTCCTCGAAGATCTTACTGAGGCAAAAGCACCTTCGCCTCACAACAAAATAAGTTCGCCACCTGCGCGGATAATTGAACCCAGCTTTGGCCGCATCTATTGCCGGATTACACGGCATACTTGGCCATTCGCAAAAATCCACTCTGCGGCATGCCTGCGGCGCTTAAGCTACAGTCCCCCTGCCTTCCTGCAACCAACAAAGGTTCATGATATCCACACGCATGTGTTGTGGCTAGTTCAGCTCCTTGGCGTTAAGCCCCATCCCTGGCACCCCCTTCTAACAAGGCATGCTTCTCCAATACCAGTGGGCACTATGAACGGAACGCATGCGGCACATGCCGACTGTTTGGTCAATAGAAATTTCGGTCGCAGTCCTTAGAAGAATCATGATGGCAAACGTGCATGTGTACCAAACCTGTCAGTCCTTTCAATACCGGAAACACCCGCGGCTGTCCCGGCGAAATCAAGAACAATCAAGCACCATCCGGGTCAAAAGCCTATGGACAGGGTCCATCCCCCACATTGTAGGTATATTCAGGCCCTATTCACTGCATATTTAGGGGCTGTTGCTGTCGGGGGGATTTACCTAAACTATAGACTGTTTCACACTGCAAAAAGGGAAAAAGGGAAATGGTTGCCCGAAGCCCGAACTCCGGCACGTAAAGCATGTGAAACCTTCACACCCTCAATCATGTATTCCATGCTACCGAGAACTTACTGGGGCGTGGTAGGGAATAAGGGAATCGTGTATATAGGGATTACATGAGCTATTGTCCAAACTCCTAGTATCCCCCTTCATAACCTAATCCAGTCCTCTATATAATCCCCCATATAATCATCCTTTAAGGAGTTTAGACTATAACTCATATACTCATATAATCCTAACATCCCCCTATATATATATATATACCAGTTTCCATTTCATTTTCCATGTTCTTTTCCATTCGATTCTCCATTATTGGGGTATACATAGCTCGCGTGTTCCCTCATTCGAAAGGCCTGTCGGCTCCAGGAAAAATTGACACAGCGGCCCCGGGATGTTCACGAGCTCCGCCCTGGATTTTGGGGAGGCTTCAAGGCGTAAATTGTGGGTTATATAGGGTTATATAGGGGTTACATTGGGATAATGGAAAAGAAAATGGAGACTACTATTTGGGGTTTAGGATATGGTCCCCCTTAAGTAGATAGAGTATGGCTTTGGGCATATTATACTAAGATCCCCATCTACCCCATATTCTATCTACTAAAGGGAGACTATAATTTGTGGGAAAGGTTACAGGCAATCTGCTCCTAAAGGGTCATCCTTGGGGTATAGTGGCCTCATTAAGGGGATTTAAAATGCTATCTGACTCCAGAGTCCCATCGAGTAGGTTAGGTTAGGCCCCCGCCCACTAGTAATGACCACCAGAGCTAACGGTAAGTATATATGACAGTCCCTATGATTTTCTTTTCCGAGTTTTCCAACTATTGCTCGGTGGGGACCTACCCCAGGGTATAGGCGTAGGTGTTGTTTAGGATTTACGGGGGTTTGGCGTTCATGAAGTCATGAGGGCCCACTGCGGCTTTTCATTTCGGGCATTGGCAAGGACTAGATGACCTGAGAGCGAAGCATGGAGACCCAAGACTTCAGAACTAGCCACTTTTACGAGAAGGCCCCTAACCGTCCAATTTAAAAGGCACCCCTATTTCTGGGAAACCCTAAGCCCTTAAAAGTAATTGCCATTGTCTTTTCCATTATCCCTATGTAACCCCAATATAACCCTCATTATGTTATACTATAACCCTAAGGGTCCAAGTACCTAATAATCATATACTTTCCCCAAACCTGCCCTATAATTACTATTACCCAAATCCCAAGTACCTAATTAGTGGGTACATGGACCCTTTGGGTAGTAGTTTCCATTTTCCAGTATCCCGCCCACACGGTGATTAGTTTATTCGGTTTTTGAAGGCTCCGCACTGCCGGCCTCGCCGATACTTGAAAGCTTACTGGTTCTTAGTAGGGGAATGAGGGAATATGGGGTTTAGGGTTTAGGGAACAAATATAGGGCTTAGGGTTTAGGGTTGGATACTCCAACTTACTGGTCGTTAGATGTCGTTAGTAGGGAATGAGGGAATAAGTTCTATGTAAGGATAATGGAAAACAAAAGGGGTTGGAAACTACTACATTATGATAGGGTTATATCGGGATTTGTAGGGAATAAAGGAATATAATCCCAAGAAAATATTCTTGTTTTCCCTAGTAAAAACACTAAACAAGGAGCTCCCGTCCGCGGGTGGTAGTTGGCTATGTCCCATAAGAAGGTAGACAAGAAGCTCTCTCCAAGGAAGTGTCAAAAACCCAGTGCTCCACATCTTCCCACAGAAAGACCTAACATGACCTAACCTTCTTTGGTAACCACGGGCTTTAGCGCTATTCTCCAGCTGCCTGATGCTTACGTCTTCCTTCCGGGCCTGACAGGTACATGCAAGAGGGGGGGAGGTTGGATGAGAACACGGCTTTGGTAATAGTTTCCAAGCATTCAGATATATTGGGGTTATAGTAGGGAACAAGGGAATATTGGGGTATAAAAGAGGGCTGTATAGGGATAACGGAACAAGACAACCTACTAGCTAATCTTGCCTGCTCCCTGTGGAGCTTGGTCTCTACGACCTGGTTTGTTTGAAACGTTGAATATCTAATTTAGGCAAGAACAAAAAGGGTGAGCTTCTACATGGCTGATCTAATTCCTCCCGATTCCCGCAAAAACTTGGCTGCAGAGTCTGAAAACTCAGTGATTCTTGGAGTTTATAGGCGCTGCAGTGTACCTGTCATGGGATATGGGAGCGGAGATGCTTCAACCTCACAGGATTTTCTCGCCTGGTTGTGGGATGCCGGCTTGGGCTGAACGTATGTACACCGCAGAGTCATCATCGGAATAGGTATGGAACGAGATGGACAGGACTACGACCACAACCAAGGACGACCTCAGAATGGTAAGGATACAAAACCGGATCAGTAGTGATTAAATAGACTGTGTAATGTCTGGCTGAATCTCAAAAGAAAACATAACAGCAAGACGACGCAGCACGACTGCAACTTCTTGTTGCTGAACTGGGCCAATCGCTCATCTAGCATGCTGACATCCAATCCCAGGCCCCAGGATGGTGGGCCACGGGGGCTACACGGTTTAAGGTTTCAGGGTTTTAGGGTTTAGGGCTGAAATTTCGCATATAGTTAATGGAAAAGAATATGGAAACTACTGTAGTGGAAACTCAAACGGAAAAGAGCATGGAATATGAAATAGAAACTAGGATTATGTGGGAGATTGTACTGGTTAAATTTCACGTATAACTTAAGTACATGGGTTCTAAAAGAGGGACTACATTAGGGACTATAACTACCAAAGGGTGCCCTATGTCCACCCTCATGAATGGTCCCCTTGGCAACCTTAATGCGGACAGTAGCTCGGGCACCTCCACAACTGCAGTCCCTGTGGTCACTGGCACCCGGGATATTACGCCAATAGTGGAGCAACGAATGGCAAATAAATTGCACAGTGCCTGGACTTGCATAGGGATTTAGAAGGTTCAAAAAAAATCCTGCATGACTTGAACTACCCAAGCCGTAGGAATCATAACACGATAGTATACAATGTTTGTGCCGAATTCTTTAGGATCAGCAATACCTCAAGCATCACCACCACGATCATTGTAAACGTCTTTATCCAATCCGCAGCAAAACAGCTAGCCATGATGCTTCTACCATCACATCATGGTAATATTAGTAATATGCCAGGTAAACCGAGCTGCTTGTAATGAGCTTAAGTTGAATTATTCTAGTATGGATATGGGTGGTTGTCAATATTATGGTCCCTTTTTGGGTACCCTAAATAAGACCATAATCTTGACAGCCACCCATATGTTGCAAATAGAGCCGTTCCCTTGCAATGGCAACTTGATATCAGTGTAGGTTACATTTCAGCTTTTACTTTCTTTTCCACTCAATGTCTCCATAAGTCATTAGTTTCAAGTAAAGCCCTACACTAAGTCTGGTGTCCCTTTGCCTTCTTTGCATGCCCTTTGTCTTCGTGGTGGCGGAGCAGTAGACCCGATGCCTCAGGCAGCAAAAAGTCCCGGGGTTATGGGCTCATGGGGGGTGCTTGAAGGTTGAGAAGGTGCTTCAACTTACTGGAGATTAGTAAGGATCAAGGGGATATAGTCCCTGTGTATGTAAACCTTATAAAATGTATTCATATTTCTGAACCGTAAGATTTTTGTTTTTGCTGTCTGGTCTTTTTTGTGGTTTGTGCTTTCCGGCTGTTGTTTTTTTGCTGTTTGGGC
>CAJNIZ010000438.1:18302-32006 GCA_905231905.1 Symbiodinium pilosum | reverse complement strand
AAGGTTCACAGATAGGCTCCTCCAATATTACCCAATATTACCTGTGATAAAGTGCTTGTACAGTGCGCGTACAGAGTGTGTAACGTGAGTTTGTACAGTCCTGAACCGTTGCTGGTGCCGCAGAGGGGCCCCTTTTGAGCTCAAGCGTGGCTAGGAAAACGACCGGTTTCCACACGTATATAGTTCTTACCCAGATGTTATGCATGCTGTTTTTTCCTTTTGCTGCAGTTGTGTTGTAAGCTTAGGACATGCCCTGCTCTCAAATCTTAACCTTCGACACCTACTATGTCAGCTTTGTCTAGATTGCGTAGAGCCAGCTTGAAGGCGTGTAGGCAGAGGCGTTGAGGGAAAGAAAGTACATTGAATTGATGACCAACAAGATCGTTATACCCGTTTGCTAGTGCCGTGATGAGCCAGGCAACAGTACACGGGACTTTCCTGAAGGGATACTAATGACAGCTACACGTCTCTACTTGCCCTGAAACAGCAAGTGATGAGCTTGTACAGCATGAAGCAGAGCCATTCCCATTCTACCATGTACCGTTTCGAACGAAATCTTAGTAAAGATTGTGAACAGCTTTGGCTTAAGGCTTAAGGGCGCCGCAAAGGTTGTATTGGCATAGGTTCGAGGATTGACGGGAGCATGGTTTCGCACATAGCTTGTTTGGGTCCAGCGTGTCTGTCTAGGGAAGGCTCCTGTCCTACAGATGGCGGACCTGCGCTGCGGAAGGAGGCAGCACTTCGAAACTCTTGTAAAGGTGGTGCCCAAACCCGACTGTCGCCTATTTTCAGGTGATTATATCTGTGACTATTATTGCGCAATTTGTTTCGGCTGGAAGGTTTCCACATAGCAGGCAAGTACTCGCGCCCCCCCAAAATCAAAGCTCTCTTGCTACAAGAAGGCACAGCCCTTGTAGGCACTTCAGGGATAGGAGGCACCAATGCAAGATAAGGCAGCACCACAGCCCCTAGCATTAACCCTGCCTGTTTGAGCCGCTACTGGCGCTTGAGAGGCCCATACTATTTGCCCATGATTTCAACCTTAGATGTACAGGTAAGTTGAAGCACTCAGAGAAAGGAAACTCAGCATTGGAGCACTGACCAATATTCTTTCCAGACCTGGACAAGGATGTCCCACAGAAGTCTTGTGGTCTTTCATAGAGTTTTTCCGGAAGGCGCAAGAGGCTGTGCCCAAAGTTTCTAGAGGCTTCAGATGTGACAAGGATCGTCAGAGAAAATGAGCGAATTCTGAGGATTGACCTCGAATCCAAACGTCTACGATGAAGGGAGTGTGAAATTTGGCTGCACCTATCCTCCTGGAGCGTGAAGTTCACAGGGGTATATGGCCGTGAGGAGTCAGGGTGAAGCCTTATTCTAAGCACATGTTGAGGTTTTGCCAGATTTCATTATTTGACATGCTCTCCTCGCTCGGTCTTCCATCCGTTCGCGGGCATCCTTATAGATGTCTGCGTACCCCTTTGCAGATGCCGCAGGTCAGAGATGTTTTTCGGTAGGGTACTGATCAACAAATCATGACCTAGGATCATCATGCTCATGCTCCATTGCCATTCCCAGTGTCAGTGTTTCCCATGCATGATGTATAATTTCAGTTGAGTGTTTTTTGAGGAAGGTGCAATCAGCTTGGAGTCGCCACCATTCGAAATTCCTCCGGTAAGCAGTAGGGGTACAAGAAGGTACCTGATACCTCAGATCAAGTTCTTACGACAGTCTTCCTATAGCTCCCGTCAGAAGCACCAACGAGCCCCCGACGTCCTGAGGATTTCCGAGCCTTCTGACCGACGAGCACGTATGTCGCCGCAAAGCGAACCTAGCTTGACCTCAGCAAGGGAGTCCACAACTTCTTTTTGTGGTAATCTTCTTTGAAGTGTGCTGGTCTGATTGATTTCAACTTCGGGGAAATTGTTATAAATTGTTGCTAGTTTTGGCTTTGGGATCTCTGTGCTAAGATATGGAGGGTATGTCTCGTCGCCGTGCTGGGGTTCGTATTGATAGAGATGTTTCAGAGTCTCTCTCTCTCTCTCTCTCAAACAGCAAACAAGGAGGCGGACGTCAAAAAGCAAAGCCAGGGTAGCGACTCCGAAGCCCGGCACTTTTTGGGAAAAGCTTTTCACGTTTTCATGCTACTAGGTACCCCAGTAGTGCCCTTTTGTCCTTTTTCTTTTGGGGTCTCTTTATTGAAGCTGAACAGTAGGAAAAGGGTACCCTGATTATTAACGGGTTACTGGGGAACCTAGTTTACCTTTTCCACGAGAACAATCTGGAGTCAGAACCTCTGAAGAATGCCTACAGTGATGCAGGAGAAGTCACAGTCTGGTCCGCGGAGCCCGAGACCTCGATCCAGGGCTGCAAGTTTTGTTTCCGCAGAGTCTTCCCGTTTTTCGGGTTGGGGCTTCAGGGTCCTGAGTGTGCCTGCATGGTTTCTCTGCAGTCACAAGATAGCAGGGTTCCATTATGGGTCCCTGGAGCCGGGGTTTCTACATGTCTTGAAGGTTTACCCAGGACTCCGCAAAAGCTCTTCCATACTCCTTGCGGCCTAATGCTGACAGACAGCAACGGTGAAGACGGTGATTCGCGCGTGTGGTAGTAGGAGCTGTAGCTGATGCCATAGCAGCAGCAGCATAGTAGTTGGTTGCTGCAGTACCTCCCCACAGAATGCCCGCTATATTATGAACACAGGGTCACCGCGAATACGCCGAACATGTTAGCATGCCTTCAAGTGTAGACTCTCAGGAACCTCCAGGGCGGGCCGTGTGAGCACCTGGGTGTCTGATAGAGGTATGTCACTTGTTTCTGGGGTCATTGAGTGGGGTCTTGGCCAACATTTCACATGGTAAGTGTGGTAACGCTGTTTCGAATAACAGGAAGTTGGCGTCTGCAGATGCGATAACCAGAAGGAATCGGAGCTCAGGGCATGAGGTTCTGCGTCAGTTGCACCTTGAGGCCAGACGCATCGCAAGGAAATTGCAACAGCGCGTGACACAGATGTCCAAACACCTTCTGTTGTGAAATGCGTTGGCAGCACCCGTATTCATGCAATTCTGCCTCACGCTTGGCTTGGGTGCTCAGTCCTTGAGCAAACCTCAAGCGTAAGCTCAATGCTCTTCACTCGTGCGTCGAAATTTTGCATAGTTATCGGTCACTTCACTGTCCAGGGGGGTGGGCAGATGTACGGACCATTTGCGGGCATATGGAGCAACACGAGACCACCATCCCGTTTTGACAGTCATGCACGTGCCTAGAAACCATGGATTTCCAAAGCTGATCACATGCATTGACATGCATAGAATTCTTCCGAAGAGAGGCTTTACATGGCAGTAGCATCGGCTGCCCTATATGTGAGAAATTCTGCCACCCCCATTTCTGCTCAATGATTTGACGCTGCGTCATGTCTGGACTCTTTTCTGAAGACGGCCTTTCAAGCCTCTACTAGCTCAGATCCCCAGAATGCTGTCAACCTTTATCAAACTTGCTTCAGACAGCCCTGAATCTATTTTTGAAGCAAGGTTCGATAAAAAGCCTGCATGTGCCGTCGCGCGATGCCAGCATGCTTCTCGGCTCTATCGCTGCCCTGGGGATTCGAGCGGAACATCGCATTTAGGTCAGTGTCTCTCAAGTTCGTGTATATCCCGTATTTGTTATAAGCATCTCTTTTATGTACCTTGCTTCTGCAGCCGCAGTGCAAAGGCAGCTTCAGCTTGGAGCCACTTAGCGAGCCGACTTGCAAAATGTTTTCTCGTGGCAAAGACGCCTGCCTTGCGGGCCATGGTTCACCCAACAATTACCATGGGAGGTATTCTACGTTGATGCTTTGACGCTTCATGTCTGTTTTGCAGCAGGGGAGGTTTACAAACATGGAGTGAGAGCTTTCACAAACTAAGGCCCCTCGGAGATCGTAGCCCGGAGGACTTTCAGCGAACCTCGGCGGAATTCTGGGAGTCTCCCAAACTCTTACCACAGCCCAGCACTAAAGAAGTTGTTGATTGAACCCCGCGCAGAAAGTGCGAGATTGCATGAAGCGCCCTCAGCACCCTTCACACTGAGAAGCAAAGACCGCAAGCCTCCATTCAATTCCAACATGCTTCATAGAGCAGTGCCTAAACCATCAGCCCTAAACTTTCAAAACCCTGCAGCTTTGCCTTGCGCGGAACTTGGGGCTTCTTCACTGAATTCAAGATAGCTAACCGTTCAACATGTGAAGCCCATGTGTACATTATATGTATATGTATATATACATATACATTTTTCAAATAGTTGTATGAGTGTGCCCACGCTGAATCTCCTTCATGACAATCAGGACGGCCGCCAAACCCCAACGAAGAGGCTGGCGAGAAGCTCCCCCAGCAATTATTTTTCAGTGCCTTTCTCATAAAGTATGGACGTTCACTCAGGCTACAGGGTTGCCCTACCTACCAGGGAAGTAGTGCAGACCTGGTTGTGAGGACTCCCAGAGGCCGAGAAGAATCGACAAGTTGCACTGAGCACCACGTATCCAGATAGCACAAGTACATACTCCTACACACTCAAAGCCATTTCTTATGTTTTCTATTGGAGGAGGTGTTGCGCCCTGTCTGTGCCACGGCTTGCGGCAGTAAAGTCCTTAGTCTCAACACTAAGGATCGGATACTGCGTAATCATGAAGATAAGGCCAGTACCCTTTCCTAGCTAGTATAGCGCTTGTGCTACTGAAATTCTTCTTGAGCACTGAAAGTTTTGGGGGAGGGCCGGTGTTCCCTCCGCGACGTTTTTGAGTCCGCGACCGGTGGGAAGGGGTTTGGTCAGGGTGTCAAGTTTGTTGGTCGTTTTCTTTCTTGCTTTTGCTAGAGTGCTGGTATCTCGATTATTCCGACCAGCCTTGGGATAACGTGGCTCACGCCAAGGTCATCTGAGTCTCGAAGGCGGCGCCCATCCTGGCAGATGGACGCGGTAACTCACAAAAAGAGTCCAGATCATTATTCGGAAAAAGTGTCCTTTTACCCATGCTAAATCTAAATAGCTTTCGAAGAAGCAAGACTTTGAAAGTTTTCTTTCAACCCCAGCTATGATCCAGGAGTGCCAGTTCGCTTGAAAGATCATCGCCACCCAGTCCACTAAGTCCGAAGCGAGTCATGGCTGCAAAGTCTTTACCTGAGTTTCCCAAATTTCGCATCCCGCTGTACAGTTTGGCAGTCACCGGGCTACGAGTTCATGTCTTTATAGCAAAGCATGTACATGATATCAAGGTGAGGTCTCGGCTTCAGTCAAATGAGTGACTGTTGCTTGTCTGGGCTGTGAGGCGAGCAGCGACCCACCAGGAATCATCAGAAATCTCCTGTCATAATGCATCGCCTAACTTTGCTGCGGGCAACCCACGGTGCCAGTTTTCGGAATTGTTCAGATCATCTTCGACATCTCCAGCACGCCGAAAAACACATTTTTGCAACTCCTTCTTAACGCCTTGCAAGCAGCCTTATTATAGCGGCAGCTCTATTACCCAAAGTCCTGCCAAGTGTTGCACAGATCTAGGAAACTCAATGGGACACGCTCAGGGCAAAGTTGAAAAACACATCACATGGCATCTCGTGGTGGGTTAGGCGGTTTTCAAATTTAACATGCTCTTCACTTTTTTATATAGGACCGCTTCAGCAAACCATCTCGGAGGGTGCGTTGCGTCTTGTTCAGTACAGGATTTGATTTTGGGATGTTTGTCAGGATTGTGTCCTCCTTCTGGGTATCCAATTTAATCGTGCTCTTAATACGGCACTCTGCATTTCGGCACTGAACAGAGACCTGAGTTCGTAGGAACCCGCAATAATTAAGGATTCAAAGGAAATTCTTTTTTGGTATGATCTCCATGGTCCATAGCAGCACATCTGAAGTACAGTCACCTCCCAAAGATGCAACCCCAAGTGCATGGTAAGTCTGCACTCTGCACGATGGCTTGAGCATGATCTATGCACGGGTTCGGGCCTATGCTCCAAGTCCTCACATGCAATGTTGAACACAGGGGCGACCGTTTCGCTGAAGTCAGAACGTGCCAGCTCCTTGGCGCAACTTTAGCTTCTGCGCTCGAGCTAGAGGCACGGCATGTATACGCAATTGGTCCACTTTTCAAAGTACCTTTCTGGGGCCCTTAGCAGTATCTGTTGTGTGTGTGTACTATACATACATTCGCGTATGTTGCATTTGCATAGTATCACGTGTGCCAAGTATACCATATACATATATTATATACACCATATACACATATATGCTCATATGTGTGTACATATATATATATATACACATGCACACGTATCCCCAGACCATGAACTCAAAATTCATCATCCCATATGCCCAGGCTCTTTTTTTGGACCGAGTGGTAGATGCTTCCCAAAAAACATGCAGCTTTGCATGGGGCTGGGGTGGAGGGTGCTGTGCTGGAGACCGTGACCTATTTTTTGAGAGCTGCTCTCGGCTCTTGATTTTCCAAACACCTTCATAGGCCCCATGTTAAGAAACATGACTACTTTTGTAGGGCGCCTCAACGGGTTTGTTGATAAGCTGAGGAAATCCAACACATGCAGCGAACCACGAACAGAGGACATGGCTGAAACAGTGCCAAACTGTGCGCAATGAAATGGATGCAAGGCCCAGTGAGCATCAAGAGCAGAAGTGAAAAGGGGAGGCGAGGCTTCCCAACTTATGGGCGATCCTGGAATGTGGGTTGAGCCCCCTAAGGCTCACTGTCGGAAGTCAGAGGAGCGGCGCCAACACAATGCCCTTGGTGCATGCCGGTAATTGCTTGAAGAATCATAGCATTCAACAAGGCATACGTGGCCCATCCGCCCGATCAGCAAGATCATGCTGCTAGCTGTGCTACGAAAGACAAGATAGATCTTTCCACGTACTCCTTCCAAATAGCAGGATGCCAACTACAGCAGCTTCAGAGTAACCAGTACAAGAAGATGGGAGACCTTACTACCCGTCAAGCTCATTTTGATTCTGATCTCGCCACTCAATCTCCGTTCAACTTTGCACCGGCAATCCAACAGCCGCAAGCACACAATCTTCTGAGCGATGTAGTCTCGCACGTTCTTCAAGGATGACAAAGTCATGGGAGCTTCCAGAACACGTGCAAGCCGCTGTAGAATCTGTCTGTATACATTTGAGACACTCCGAAACTTTGACCAACCTCCAAGAGGCCCTCACAGGCCAAGTCTCTTAAAGCGGCTTTCGCCTTACACTGCTCTGAATCAGTAAAATCCTGTTTGACTATTTCGGTTCCTATATTAGCGCTGGTTTCTGCAAAGAGGGGGTTCAGGGTATAGGGGGCCTTAAACTTGAGGGTTTGTTTTGCGTATGCCAGGATCCCGGAAGCCAAAGCCTTTGCATCTACTGCGATTGTGCTGACATCCATCTTATGTACCGCGCGAGGCTCCGCAAAAAGCCTTCACCTGCCTCTGCAAGACATCAACCTGCTGCTCGGCTGCCGTCTTAGCTTATGGCGCTTGGCATCGATCATAGGTTGCTGGGGCTCTAAGCCCTATAACCCCGAACCAAATTAGCTGAGCTGTACAGGGTAGTACAGTCTCTTACCCAGACCTCCAAGCTTTTCTTCTCATTTTCGGGCACCAACCCAACTCAAACGAGCAGTTGGGTCGCAAGGTGTATGTAGGCTTGGCGGCCTGCACAGCTTCTTGTGTCCTAGCCTATGGCTGCAATTTGAAGAACTCCTCAGCCTGGCAGATTGCTTCCATGTCATGTGTGTGGAGGCTTCAACGGTTTCAGATGCTCGTGACTATGATACGGATGGTCGTATATTTGGGTGCTTCTGTACGTGCGCGGGGCAGCCCTGCTAGTGGAAAGGCAAATATTCAGGAGGCCACCAACAAATTAAACTTCAACACATAGTTTTTGTCCTGTCTCACCTCCAAGTCAGCGATCGATCCCCATGAAAGTATGTGTCCACAAATCTAACGCACGACTCCTCGCAAAGATTCCCATGTTGGATTTCGCCATAGTTCATGAGGGTGAGGGGTCAAGAAATCAATCAACGGAAGAAAACCAAATATCAGCTTTGAAAACAAAAATGGATCGGCAAAAAGGAACAAATCCAGCAATGCACACATACAAAAGGAGATAGTGACAGGACACAATGCAAGACAGGGAGGGAGAAAGACCGAATGAACGAAGCATAGCAAGAAAGGGAGAAAGAAAGAGGAGAATAAAGCACCCCAAACCGAAGGAAATACAGAAAGGAATAAACAATGACGATATAAAAAAGGAAGGAAGCAGGCAGAGAACAAGAAACGGAAAAGAGACGACTTGAAAAGAGAGAAAGAGTGACAGAGATCGAAACAAAGAACGAGTGAAATGATGAAATGAATGATTTTAACACCGGATATAAAGACAGAAAGCACGTCAGCAAGAATGGCGATGAGCCAGATGTGTTACCATGGGCTGTGACACCCAGACATCTCCAGGCTCACATCCGAAAACTTACATGTGCTAGGCAGTAGTGCCGACACCTCCACATCGCTTTGGGCACTCCGGCAACACAATACCAAGGTTTGAAGCTTTCTCACATGCCTTGCGCACGGTGGATTTACAGCTTCCCATTGGAGCTATGCATGGAACTTGCTTCGTGCTGGTTCTGACCCTGCTCTCCAGCGATGATGGATTCGCTGCCGCGATGTTCCATCATAAGTCCCCATGCTTCAGATCTTCAGCATGCTTCATCAGTTTTCATGATTTTGATTACATTTCATGGTCATGATATCCTCAGATTCATAACTTTTCATCATAGTCCATGATTCCTTCATGATTTGCACCACATGTCATAAATTTTCATCAACTTTGTAAAGACATGTTCATCTCATATTCCATCACCTTCATCATCATCATCATCATCATCATCATCACCATGATTTTTCATCATCGTTCATCATGTCATCGTATCATGTCAAGGGCATGTTTGCAGAAAGTGAGGGTTTTGCAGATCATGTTTTTTGCAAATGAGTGCGGCTGCACTCCCCCCCAACCCCTGCTTGTTTGAAGGACATGCCTGCTTGCCATTGCTCATGGTTTTAGATCATGCCATATTTATTCAGTTTGTTCATCATTATTCATGATATTCATCATCGCTCATCATTTCCCACCATTTTCAGCAGTTTCATGATGTCTCATGATTTTCATCAGTTTCACCAGTTGCCATATTTTGCATGGTTTTCGTCATTTGTTCAATACGTTTGTGCTTTTTCATCGGCTGTCGGACCCCCACGATCCCTGCGAGGGTCCGAATTGTGCGAGGCTGTTGGGTTCATAGGGACATACTGTAGGGGTCATGGTTAAGCGCTCGGGGTTTTCTGATGTATTCTGTTTTTTGATGAGTGTGGTTTGTGTGCTTTTTTTTTCTCCCCTACCCGGGCTGCCCTACCCGGGCCCGGTAGTTGCTACTGGACCAACCCGCTGTTCAAGTCAGCTAGAATCTGTTGGGCCCAATTGTGTCATAAACTGGCCAACTTGCCATCAGGCACATCTATGTTGCAGCATAAGTCTAGTTTTGCTTGTTGTGAATATTCTCATGGCGAGGTTATTCCAAATCCTAGGACGCATTTGGAGGTAGGATTTTTATCATAGCTTTGTGGCGAACGTACATGTAGAAATTGTCTAAAGGGCAAGTTGCTCCTACCCCTATAAAGCGGCTGGAAGACCAATGGTCAGCCCGCATATCACCCAATCGAACAGGAATATCCTGGCCCGAAAAGTTGGGGGATGTTTGTTTTGCTGAGAGCCTGGAAAACATTAACCGCCTCAAGCAAATACTCCCTTGGAAATCAGTCTTCTTTGCAGGAACATCTATGTACGTATGTGTAGTCGCGCGAGAGCGAGAGAGAGGAAGAGAGAGGAAGAGAGAGAGAGAGAGAGGGAGGGGTACTGGGAGGGTGGGGATTTCCCCAAGCTGATACTGTATATTCTGGGTCCTTACTGGTATATCGGGTTCTGATCTAGTGATGCGCGTTGTAGTCCCAGTTCCTTGCAGTTGGGGAATGTTTTTTGGTTTCAGACAACTCGATCATAGTCAGCAGCAGAACTCTACTTTGCCTAGAAGCTTTATGTGACGTGAAGGACACTAGGGTCGATAAGGAGGAATTGTCCCTTTAGCAAGAGATAAGTGAGATAAGCGCAAAGCTTTCAGGCCATCGCCGCCGTTGGATCACCCGACTTTTATGGACTCACCCACGCGGGATAAATCGGGCACGTCTGTGGGCTTCCAGCACCCGTTGCTGACGCGCGGGGAGGCTGGGCGTGGGGCTGGTTGAATACATCTTCCGTATTCCCTCGGGCTCGGGAGGAAGCCAGAATAAAGTGCTGCCAGGAGTTTACCTTGACACCATGGGTATTGTGAATACTTGCAAGGTCGAACATGCTGTCATTCCTTGCACTCCTGCTCCTGACCAACTTACATTAATCACAAACCATCACAAACCTAGCAGCCTCCTCGCAGTCCGAAGTCCTGATCTGTCCCGCAGGCTAGCAAGGGGTCTGGAGAGCTCTGTGCGGAGGCTGGGACAGGGAGTTGCATGGATAAATTACCCCGTCCCGTGCCGCCCCTCGGGACTGAATGAGGTTCAAAACAAGATTACTTGGCCTTTTGCAGGTGGTTATATGGAGCTGAGGTCCAGGCCCTCCATGTGAAGTCGTTTTCGCAACCTTTTGTACGCATTTTGGAGGGACAAGAGGAAAGAAAGAGGGAGAGAGAGAGAGAGGGCGCCAAAGCCTGCCTAGACTTTCACCCTTTTTTCGTCAACCCGGCAAAGAGCGAAAGAGGTAGGCGCTTGGAGTATCTTGGAGGCCTAGCTTCGTGGAAAATGTTTCTTCCAGCAACTCTAGGGCTGGGAATTCATGTGTGATGGGATGTGATGGGTGTTTTTCCTCAGCATTAGCTCGTCCCGTAACGCACGTGGCCAGGTGTTCAGACAAGCCACCAAGTGTAACAAACTTTGGAATACCTTTTGAGGTGGGCTTACGGGCTTACGAAGTTTCACATATTGCAAACGCAATGATAGCGGGGCGTCAATGCTTCCACAGTGCTACTGTATGGGGCTTGCTCATCGATCGGGTGCTTGCCAGAATCATGTGGCCCCTGTGGGTATAAAGGGGATAGGTGTTGGTTACATAGGGATACTTCACAATACAGGTTGACTCGATGAAGGGCCCCTAATTCTTCGCTCTACAAATTCAAGCTCGAAATCTGCCCAAGAGCCCAACAAGCCTTGGTCAGGACCTAGTGCCGCGGAGCACTTGGCTGCATGGACCTTCTTAAGGGTTTTCAAGTCGGGTCTTGCTAACATACTGCCAGATCACCAGGAACCTCGTTCACGGAATCTAACAAAGGTCTCTCACGACTTTCAGAATCCCGCCACGAGTCCAATTCTTTGCTTTGTCACCATCTTCGATAGACAGTCGGCGGCCCCGTGGATCAAGATCCTAGCGCATGCTAGCGCAACCAGCTTTTAGGTAAATAGTGAATGGGCTGACATCTTTTCAAGTGAGTTTCGCAGACACTAGAGCTCCTTCGAGCGGTGCTAGTATGCTGAAGGGAAAATTGAAGCAAAGCCTCATTCACCCAACCCATCAGATGCCCAAAATACAGCCCACAACCTTGCTTGGGCTAAGATTCGATGACAAGCCTATCAGCAACACCTTTATTGCAATCTAAGTACCAGGGTTCTTCCCTTCAAAGCATGCTTTTTAGGCGGCCTAGCTGAAAGCCTTGTGGGATTTGCCTCCTGAAGATCCCAGGTTGAAACGGGGCATAAAAAGCGTCCCAAAGGCGTTAGCGAAGAAATCCACCATGTTCAGATGCTTGGCACCAGAGCTGAGGGGTGGGGATGGTCACTTCATCGATGGGTTTGGGGGTAATAGCCTGAGGAATTAGGGTTTTGTGGATTTTTGGTGTTAGGCTTGCAGGTTACAGTTTTCTGGGTTCTAAAGCCAGCGCACTTGACTTATCTGCAGCAGTCATGCTTCCATTCCCGTCAGTAGCTAGAGTCCAGACTGCACGAAGGAAGGCCTACTAGACTTTCTAGATGAACGGCTGGCATGCAAAGCGGGCTGTAGGTGAGACATTGCTGCAAAAAAGAAGGGAATGCAAACAGCCTGTGATTGTCGCTTTTTTGTCATAGTCACCATCAGCACCCTCACTATGATAACCATGCTTTCTGTTGTTTCGTTGCAATTTGAACATCCTGATCACGCTGTTTGTTTTAGTGTTTTGCTGCAGGTGTGGAGGAGATCTCTACTACGCCGTATGCCAGCGAGGTCATCGAGGAAAAGGTTCGCCTCCTACATCCAGGAGGCGAATCCGCCTGAGGTAGGGGTCCAACAGCGAAGTTTCTCAATAAACAGACTTCTTCACCGTGCTGACTTAAGACAGATCCGCCTTCACATGCTCGACAGCTGCAAAATGTGGAAAGTGTAGTCTGGATTCTGTCCTGTCACTGCTGCCAGCTGGAAGCAAGAGCTGGTGATGGTACTCCTTGAGAGTTCTGCTGTGCTTCAGGTACGCTGCGCGCAGGTTCCCGAAGTCATTTAGACTTTGCGCTTGTGCCAGGATCGTGTCCCTTTCGTTCTAGAAGAACCTTTGTGAAGCTTCCCTGGTTCTCTCGCATGAAAAAAGCCCTGCAAACTAGAATACATGATTTTCTGGGCTGTCGCAGTGTAAAATGACTGCGCGGGAGGCATGCATTGTTTAAACCTTCACTTGAGCACGAAATCTGCCCCACAGAGTCATTCTCACCCTTCCCTTGCAAGGGCGTGTTCGAACATTCTGGGATGTACTCACTGTCCTTTGGCTGCTCCATGCCGCTCGCATCTCATCATTTCAGCGGCTCAGGGCTCGCAGGATTGGATCCTCCTGTAATCCGATTCTTTCCATTCGGGTATCCCAAATCCAAGGCAAAGGTCCATACTTTTGACAAATAGTTGTATGGCCAGCAGCAAGTCTGGTAGTCAGAAGGTTGCACGGCTGAAGGGCTTATCCCAGCTGATAGCAGTTCTCATGCTGGCTTGTAGGGCCGTAAAGGGCTTAGGATACTTTATTTGACTCAGGTGCTCTTGTAGTCTGACCCTGTTCTGAGTTTCGAGAGCTCATGCCGCTCTTTGCATGATAAACCCTGGACCTAGGCAGTATGGACTGGAAGTTGATTTAATGCCGAAGTCTTACCATTAGAGCGTATCCCGTTTTATTTTGTCTGTTCGCTACAGCCTTCCTAGATCTCCCCATGTATTTCTTCATGCGGGATGCCTGTTTTTGGAACAGTTTAGGAAGGAACGTAGCTACCCATAATAATCGCTTCCCCTAATAATGAACGACGTCCCCACCCCCCCCCCCTAATAATAAATAATCCGGGGGGTCAGAAATTATGTATTATTAGGGGTGCACATTTATTGAAAGGATTTAGTAGGGCCGCCTTTAAAATCCTTTTAAAATCAATTAAAATCGAATTAAAATCCCGTTAGAATCAATTGGAATTTAATCAAAATTCCTTTTAAAATCAATTTGAATCGAATTAAAATCCCGTTAGAATCAATTGAAATTTAATCAAAATTCCTCTTAAAATCAATTAAAATCGAATAAAAATCCCGTTAGAATCAATTGAAATTTAATTAAAATTCCTAAAGCTGTAATACAATCATTTAAAGTCGTATTCAGTTGTTGTA
>CAJNIZ010000438.1:0-18202 GCA_905231905.1 Symbiodinium pilosum | reverse complement strand
TTTTAGGGTCCCGGATTTGTTATTTATTATTAGGGGGGGTTTATTGATATGAGGAAGTGATTAACAACTATTCAATTGCATTTGGGGTAAGATTGGCTGCGCTGGCAATTCCTTTGTGTCCGATTGGGCACGGGGCCGTCGCTTCATGTGGCTGCGTTCCACCGAATCTGCATCGCAACACCAGACTGCGCTTTGAAAGGATCCATCCCAACAAGTCCACGTGATAGTTTTCTGGTGCTTGCATGACTCGCATGCAGATCTGCTCAGGGCATCGTTGCCACTTTTCTGAATACCCGATTTGTAAACCCGCTTGAGCCTCCAAGTAGGTCCTTTCTGACATCGGCAGATGCAAGGTACAATCCGGGACGAAAATATGAGCATTATATTATATCATTATACGTTTTCTATCACAAGACAGAGAGTGTTGATACTATGCCTTACTCCCTGTGTGAATGCCATGTTGCAGCTTCTGAGGACATCGTACTTATACCGCTGCAGTTCTTCGACCTGCCGGAATCTGAATTCCTGGATTTTCTCTCATGGTCGACCATAGCGTTCTGGAGCATAGACATTGTGTGCACCAGCTTCAATTGAGTTTATGGTTTTGAGGCTGTTTTTTGGGTTTCCTAGGGTTGCCTGTTTAGACCTTGGCTAGGGTTTGAGACTTTATGTCGGGCTTATTTTTCTCTGATCCGTGACACCACCAGCACTTGCAATTGATGGGCTTCATGTCGACGATGGTTGTCCGCATTGTCATTCACACGAAGATTCCCTCCTGCCTCGGGTTACTACTGCCGTGGCAACCGCCGCCGCCACCGCTGCTGCCACTGCCTTTGCCTCTGTCTGCGTCAGCTCCTCTCTTTGCTGCGGCAGCTGCCTCTGCTACTAGGGCGGCTGCCAATGACAGCGCGAGTCCTCCGCCAGTTACACCTACTTTTGCTGCTACAGCTGTTCGTTCGTTTTGCTTAAATGCTGCTTGCCTTCTTTCCCATACTCCTTCTGCTAATGTTGCTGTTACGACTGCTACTACCACCATTACTACCACAGCCACCAACAGCACCACTTCACCATTTCTTGCTGAGTCGTAAGCAACTGGCCCATGCACAGGCGTGAGACACATGAGCACTTGCGTTGTACGCTTAAGCATTTGAAGCCGTGACTCTGCACCGGGCTTGCTCTGACGTGTTTGTTGCTATATAAGCCTTGCTGCTCTCCTCACTTTGGGTGCCTACAAGCTGTGGCCGTTCTTGGGGTGTGCTGATTGAACAGGCACATCTTTGAGTCACAACCGACCCCCTGTGCAAAGGCCGCGAAACATTCAAACCTCTGAGTCCGACGAAGCCCTCCTAAACTCTCAAAACCAGTCACACAGCCATTTAAGGATGTCTTTTTGCACTGGCACCTACAGCAAGGGAGTTCTGGTTATGGATGCCCTTGTCGCTCGTCTTCTTGGCAAAGTGCTGAAGTCTCCCACATGCTACATACCTTGGGTTCAGTAGCACACTGCAAAGGTTCGTCCCCCATTTGGCCTCGTCAACGGAGTTTGATTTTCTGGGTGCTCATGTAGAGGTGTCCGACAACTTGCAGAGTTGTAGAGGGCTTGCAAAGGTGCATAGGGCTTAGAGCACATGCCCAAAGCATGGTTCTTTTCTTGGAGCCTGGTTTGCAGTTGGGGGCGGCATCTACAGATCCCAGAACGCTTGCATCTTGTTAAGACTTCCAAGCGGATTCTTACTGCAGGCGAGGAGAGTCCAAGTGCGTTGCACAAGCAAACACATCTTAAGATTCCAACTTGAAAGGTGGATGGGTAGTTAAAGGCGGTCCTAAGTCCTCCAGGCTATTTAAAGATTTCTCGAATGTCTCCGTCTAGAGTATGCTTAAACGATCCATGCAAATCTCGCATCCACAGTTCGTAGATAGTGTTGGTTGGGCACAGAGATCCGCAGCTTAGAAATGTGCTTAGGACCTGAAGCTTTTCGCGGCAACCTACCCAGAAGGTCCCCTTTTCAAGCTACATACTCGAAGCTCAGAAGGAATTCATGTGTGGACACATTTGAGGCCCAAGGACATGCTCAGACTGCGTAGGTACTTGAACCCCTGTGCGATAGGTCGTGGCTCGGAAGTACGTGCGAACCTGGTTCCCAGTGGACATCATGCTGGTGAGTTTAGACTGGGTTGCTACTTGTTTGCAGAGCAGAATTCACAAGAATCCGAGACTGTCTACGAGGGTTTTGGTATCCCGAATCTTGAGCTTCCTCTGTAGAGACTCTCCAGTGGTGGAGGCAGGCAGGCAAAACATGTATGTAAACTCTGTGCTTTTTCCCCTGCCTCACGCACAATCTTAACATCAAGGCCAGACATTGTATGCAAACTCCTTCAGGCGCAATGGTTCCTCGTTCATCTTGCGTTCTTTTTTTAGGTCCCCATTTGGGGTGCTTTCTTGTTCCGCCATTAACATAAAGGATGCCTGCCATCCTCCCAGTCGACATGTTTGCACAAGGGACAGCATGGCATGAGGTGATCTCGGGTCCTTTGCTTGCATGTTTGGAGCTTAAGCTCTCCTGTTGATGGCACATGAGCTTCGGCTTTTGTGCACGGTTGCAGGGCCCTTTCTTAAAGACGGCGGGCGTTCCTGATCCCAGAGAAGTGTTCTCACTCTGACGAATGTTCGGGCCCGATCAGGGTACCCCATCCCCCAAACAAATTTGGAACGCAGGTTTAACTTACACTTAACAGGAGGGATAAGCCCAGGTAAAGACTCAGAAGGGTTTCAGAAATCATGCCGAAGGGCTTAATCAGGGGTTCGAGTTTTGACAGCATCTTAGACGGGCTACCAGCCATAGTTTAGAAAGCAGATTAGTTTTTATCCTACCTAGCGAATTCCAAAAACATATTTGGGCTGCGCAGCGTCACACATTTCAGTCCCCCAAACGAATTTGGTGTGCTGAATACTTTCGGCCAAACTTCCACACAAGCGAGGGCCCCCACACTAAGCAAGATTCGGCACTACCATCGAACTTAAAACTCCTTGGTGCAACCTCAACAATTCACCAAGTCAAGGACTCACGGATGGATCAACGGGATGCCGTCTCTAAATTCTTGTCTAATTCACGGACACGTTCTCACGTGTCTGATTTTCAGTTGTTTTTTGTGAAGGTCCCATTTTCTGGAGTTCAGGAGGGCAAGTGGTGCTGAGAAACTTACACGGATTTTTGCGAAAGTGGTCTCGAGTGAGCCATGAAAGGCACATTTCCAAAAGTCCTAGCAAAGCCTAAACGGCGCGTCCTCCGCCGTGGTTTTGTCCATGATAGATTTACTGGACACAGCCATAAGCCCCTTGGATACTCAGGCCTCATACGAAACTTCAGCACCTTGCGCCTTTTGAACGTTTGATGGCCGTTCAAGCCTGAATGATCCCATGGAAGCCTATACAAAAGAGAAACATCTCTTCAACTTAATAAACGTTGTAAGAACCTACAGAAGCCAAGTACCAGCCAACAACTCATGGGCTGCTCATTCGAGTAGTCGCGCTGGCTAGAAACAACCATGGGTTCCCAGGCGCAGTCAGTAACATTTCGTTTCCTAAGTACTCTCTCTCAGAAGGCATACCCGGGCCTTACAAGCCTTACAACCCTGAATTCAGGTTCAGAGTCTGGGCTTGAGGGCTCAGGGCTCAGAGCCCTGCTCGGACCCCAAATTGCCAAACCTTGCACCCAAAACCCTCAACTCCATACTCCACGCCTCAGGCGTAGATCCTACGCAGCTTAATTGTCCTGTCCGCTTTTCTTGCAAACACCTCTGCCTAAGCATAATCCCCTTTCCCACACCCCCAACAAGAAACATGGTGAAGATTGGAGGTAGACCGGGTAAACCATGATTAGTGCCGTTCAAAGTTTATTAGTAGGGGAGGTGGCTGTTCTTGGAGACTCTGAGGCTCTGGCCGTCGAAGGAACAGGCGGTAACCAGGTGCAAGCGTTGAATTGAGGGCGTCAGGTCCAATAACGGTGAGGCTCCTTGAGCTTCGCAAGGTTTGTAGTTTAATTTGGCTTCAATGAGGGTGCAGGAGTACGCTTTCAGGCTGCAAATCTTCCCATGCTGTACCTTTACATGGGGTAAAGCGTTTGGGGCTTGGGGGCTTAAAGGGCTTGGTAGAGCTCATGTCGTAGGCTTCAGTATCAGGAGGTTTCGTAGAATTCATACATGAAAGAATGTAGTAATGTAGTAAGGTGTTCGGACATGTAGATGTGCACAATCATGTACACTGTGACAATTTTAAGGACATGGGAAGGAAAGGAGGCCGGGAATGATAGTGCAACGCATATGTATGTCTGCATGTACATACATATGATCAAGTATCCATTTCATGACCAATTAATGTCTTTCCACGGTGATTTTCCAGGAAATGGTTGATCTTGTGGGGTGTTGACTAATTCACCATAGTTGGGAAACCCCGTTTTCAAGTCTGTGCGTTGCCTGATGCCTGACTTCTGGCCAGTTGGAAAGAACTCGCTGCAGTTTTGGGGCATCTGGAAAATCTTGCCCTAAAGCCTAAATTTAAATAGTGGCTTCCATTTTTCTATCATCCCAATATAACCCCAGTATAATCTCATTATAACCCTAGTATAACCCGAATAGAATAACCCAAATATAGGACAGTTATACCCAACCAATCCAGGGACTCCCTTGTGCTTGATTTGTCTGCTCATTGAGGGTAATTAGAGGTAGTTGAGCTGTTAGATTTGAGATGAAGCGTCCACGGATGAAGACGTTGATGAGAAGTGTTGGTGTGGAGGCTATACGCTAGCAGGACGCGGATTTGCGGCTTTGCAGAACACCAGCTTCGTCTCCTCTGTAATTATCTTCTACTTGCTTTAACGCGCACCTTCAGGAACCGAGCTGTCACAAGACCGCTCCGTTGCCGAAAGCCTGCTCCAGTCTTGGGTGCAACACCAGAATGTTCTGGCTTGGAACCTAAGTGAGCCGAATTTCAGTCCAAAAGCACCGCCCATATGCAACAAACCCTAAATGGTTGTCAGGGCCACAATGTGCTTTGGATCCTCCGACTTCTTCGCCTGGTACGGGTGGTACGCCTGGGGAAGATGAGCCGAACCGCTATGGTATTACAGGCCCATCCTTCAGGGATTAGAACTTTGGAGGTTTGGAGCTTCGGCAGCCTACCTACCTCAGGATGTAAGGTTGGCTATAGATTGTGGCATGAAGGTCAGGCTTGCTGAAGCCCCTTCCGCAGGAAGCCATGCAGGGCTGGGCAGTGAACGTCCAGCCGCTCAGAGGAGTTTGTGCAAAGTGGATGGCAGGGAAGTTTCTTAAATGAATCTTTGCGCAATCTTGATGGGATTCCGTAGATTGTCCCGCAGAGCCTCTCTTGCGAGAAGCAATCAGGCCCTTGCGTCTCAGCATCTGTTCATGTGCCGGAGGGTACTGTAGAAATCAGATCTGTCAATACTGTCTTTTTGCAGTCAAAGTCGAGTAGACTATGCGTCAACTATTCTTCCAAATCCTACACTGATCATAGCTAGAATGTGCGGGGCAGCGATCAGAAGAGATCTTGCTTGCGGCCTGCTTCTAAAAAGTTATCACAACTGCAGTTTTCATAGAGCTCTGCACAATAGCATTCGTCAGTCTGCGAGACCAGTGATGCTTGCCGTCGAGGCTATACAGTGATATACTTCAATGTGCCATAGACCGTGGATAAGGTACAGCCTGGCTATGAACATCATTCGGCTGTTGCTTCTCAATCACATGTGCCGCGGCAATGCTGAGTGATGATTTAAGTCATTCTGTGCTTCAAGAGCACTAGCAGTACTGAGTGTTTGCGAGAGACACATGCTTGTTGTGGTTTCGTCAGGATATCACTATCTGGGAACGGCTTCAAGTTATTGTTGGTCTGCCCAGGCTGCTTCAAAGATGAGGCAAGTTGTCACTCCCTCCAAACAGAGACCCCTTTACCCTGAGAAAATCTCATATCATGCTCAGATGTTCACGCTAGCTGGTGAACAGCCTGGTTGGAAGTGTAGAGAAGGGTTGCCAGGGATCTTCAGAAGGATGCAAATCCAAATAGCAGATGTAGAGGGTTCCCAAGCATTGGGTGCCTGCAAAGGTTTTATGACAAGGGTATATACTGGGGTTTCAAGTGCGGGAGCTTTTGAGTTTCGGGTGCCGCAGAAAAACGCTGATTTCCGGTACAAACTGTTTGGACCCAGCCTCGCTAAGGTTACTCACGTTCCCCATCAATTAGTTGGTACAGAACCTGCCGTATGTTTCCATTGCGGACCTCTAAAATCATGTATCAGGGTTCGTGGTTCTGGGATGATACTCTCGTACGGAGGCTCGGTCTCCTGACAAGCAGGCATAGAGGATCAACACTTCCTAGCCATTCAAACATGTTGCGTTTGTGTGGTCAGAAAGATCTGCTGTCCTGGACCATGTTAGCTTGAATCGAAGCCGTGCTAAACCTTCAAGCCTGAACTACAAACCCGTGACTTCGAACCGAATTCCTTCAAGACTTCACCGCACCTTCCGGAGCGGTTCATAGTTTCAGGATCAAGGTGTAGGATTTGGTGGAAGTGGTCCTTCAGCAGAGGACCCTTGCCGTGATTCAGGCACCAGCTTCTATTATCCTAAGCTTGTACCAGTTCTTTCGGTAAATATCATTTCCAGTTGCCTACCAGCTCTCTAATTAATGTTCTCATGGTAGTCTTCTATACCTGAAAGCCGGTAGCCTCACCCGCAGAAGGGCTTGTCCAACCATTTGCAGTCTCAGGGTGGCGTGTGCCTGGTGGGGGTTTTCTCACATCGGCGGGCATGCAGAAGGGTGGTCAACGAGGTATGGGGTGGAGTACCAGGGCACCCTTTATGGCTCCTTGGCTGCCTCAAAATTCTTTTTGGGAAGCCAGGGTTTTTACCTAGATCCAATTAGAGATCCAGAGGAAAGGTAGGCTGTGAGCTGCGCTCTGGCTTTAGGTTCTGGGGCTGAGGGGGTTCGACTGTACTCGGCGGCGAAAGGGAGTTTACCTGGACCTAGCACCGAGTACACTATCTCTGCGCTTGCAATCCGCCAAAGTGCTGGCGTTCGCTAGTTAGACCTGCAGCTTTCGGACTTCTAAATCCCAAACTTGTTGCAGAGTGTTCTGAACACATAGATGACATAGACACGTGGTGGACATGAGGCTGATGTGGGGAACTTAGTTTCATTTGGCTGTTTGGCAAGAGTTACATGAAGGTCATACCTGCAGATTCAGAATTCAGATAGCGGTCACTGGGAGTTGTTCCTGTCTTTCTTTCCTGGATTGATTTGAAGTTGTTTTGACGAACAAGGGTGTAGTGGAAGCATCGGCGGTGATTCTTGTTTTGTTGTCAGGCAAGGAATTATGGGTTCTGGATGTCCCAAGAACGACCCTTCTTGAGCCCATTCCCAAATCCCGAGAACCGTACGCCACTTCAGCCGAACAAGGTGCAAGCCTCCTATGGCCTGAAATTCTATGCGTATCATAAACCCACGCAAGACTCCTGGAGCCACAAACACTGGCCCGTAATGATAACAAGTAATGCCCAACAGCCAAGCCCTTAAACTGCGGGCTCCTTTCGCTTTCCTTAGGCTATGCCTCGAGCTTGCACTGGGCTCCTGGACGGCAGCAGGGGCGGATTCGGGTTTCAGGGTTTGGGCTTTCTGAAAATGATAGGTCCCTCACTAGTTTACACGTCGCTTCATGCTGTCCATGTCAAGGAGAGTTTAGACTGCCTTGCGGTATACTTTCTTTTCGATGTTTCTGTTCGACCGTCGCCTGTGGAACTCCGGCGGGGGGGTCTCATGACCTTCTGCATGCAGGCAGAGAGAGAGAGAGAGATCCCTTCTTCTTTGCTGGTGTGCAGTCATATATAATTATCTCCGTAAACGTGTTGCATGGGATTGTAGGATTCATGGCGAACGGTTCAGTGGTTCAGACAGGGGGCAAACAGCAATTAGTGGTCTGGCATGCCTAGCCTCAGCGGCATTATGACACTGATGACAAAGACCGGCTTTCCTCAAGACTGAGAGCCCCTTGGGAGGAATCCTCTCCTTTGGGGTACACCTTGTGAGGCCTTCCAGAATCCATCAGTTAATGTTGGCTAAGTGGGTAACAGTTGAGTGAGATAGTAGCCGGAAGCAGCGTTCGTGGTAGATGCATCGGAAAGCGCGATTAGCAACAGCCAGGGTCGTACTTGGCAGTTCAGCGATCGGCAGGGAAATGTGTCAATGATGATCACCAGTGAACATCACTTTCACAAAGAGCGACGCTTCTTTCCTTAGTGTCATTTGGACTTTGCAGTTGCATGCGTGTATATATGTGAAGCGGATAGTGCAGCGGGGTGGATATCTCGACATGATTGCGAATCTGCGGCGGAGGCAGTGCTCTACCCCGCTATACCCCCCCCCCTCCCCCCCGCAGCTAGCAGCCAATCCAAGACAAGCCATTCAAAGCATGAATAGAGAGAATGCTCGGTTAATCCCAAGCACACCCTGTTTTTTTGCTGACTTTTTATTGCAGATTAAGGCAAATCCGGAGACAGGTAGTGCAAATCGAACTCATTCGGCCGTGGATGTAGTTATCAAAATCCCTGGCAATCATAAGGATTGCGACAACTTTGCTTACTGGGATAAAGAACAATGCCGAATCAAACACGCAAACCGCAAACCCCTTTCACCGAGACCTGATTGGGGAGTCCCTACTCCAATAAAAAACCTCCAAGTTCAACGGCCCTAGAACTCGGTGCCTAGTGTGAGTTTTGGGAGTGTAAGTATCTCAGTTCAGCATTGAACGTTTTCCAAGCTGCCAACACTGTTTCTTAGATACCTTGCTGTCCTGAGAGACATCAACGTTTCAACTTAGATTTTGGGAGCGTTAGTGTCTCGGTGGTAATGAGAACAACGCATAACTTGTAAATTGCAATATGAGAAGAAACATCCGTACACCGCACAGAACAGCATACCCACAAATCACAAATTCACGCCTAGCAGTGTGGTACGTTAGCACATCACAAAAAGCATGAGTCAACCACAAGACAGGAAAGTCCACATGTACTCGCTGGGTCAGGATTGTCGGCCTAGGAGGATGTTCAGACACATGCCGGCAGGTTGGTTCATATGTATAGATTACAGATATAGGTGGCGGTCTGAATTGGCAACACTGCCATTGCTCCGGTCTCCTGCTCTGTCTTCAGACTCTGTCTTGATTCAGAGTACAGAGTGCGCAAGCAGTTTTCTCTCGGTCGTGCAGTCCAAAGCCGTAGGCCTTGTAGTGGGAGTTGTCAATCCTGAGCCCTAACTCATCCGGCGGAAGCTCCAACAAGTGGAATTTTCAAGGCGATTGCCCAGCTCGGCGTGGGATCAACGGAGATTGAGGCCCGTGCGTCGGCGGACGGCCCCCATGCATGATGCCATTTGCACTTTACTTGCCATCTGCACTCTCAGCCTCTGTGCTGTGGTGGTGTTGTGGTGTAGCTCGTCGTCGTAGCTTTAGTACTAGTATTCATGTTAGTATTGGCAATGGTACTAGTACTGGTAGCGGCAGCAGTAGCACGGGCGATAGCGCTAGCAGTAGCACAACAAGCGCAGCGGCAGGAGGAGCAGGAGGAGGAGGAGGAGGAGGAGGAGGGGGAGGAGGAGGAGGAGGATTAAAATCAACAATTCAGCTATTAGCAGCAGTAAAGATAGCAGCAGCTGCAGTACCAGTAGCAGTATCACTAGCAGTGGTTGTGGCAGCAGTCGCGGTTGTGCCGGTGGCGGTGGCGGCGATAGGGGTGGCAGTGGTGATGGCGTTAGTGGCATACACTAGCATTACTAGTCCTTCTTCCACTACTGCTGCTACTTCTACTGCTACGACTACGTCTAGCAGCGGTATGGCTGTAGAAATGATGATAATTTGCAGCCTGCATCGTGTGATTTGGTCACATTCCCCGCCAGGCCACAAATGCTCCAGAGCGCATCTTCAGTGCCTTGTCCTCGTTTCAGAGCGCATACGGATTGCAGCAGTGCAGACAGGCACGTATCACAATACTTTCGCTAATTTGTTGATTCTGAGCTGGGGAAAGCTTCGTGCATGTGAAAGTGGATTTAAAGCAAGCCTCTTCTGCTGCATGCATGCATAGCAGGCTGAATATTTGGAAGGGTCCAAGAACCATGTAACGGGGCCAAGACCGGAACCCAGACAGATTCTTCGCATTGATGAGGAATTCCACTGTGAAGTGTCCCACCCTACTTAGAGTACCAAGTCGTTGCTGCAAGTCGCCTGACTGGGTAGTAGGTTCTGCGGGCTATGCGCATTATTCAAAGACATAACCACACACATGAGGAGCCCGTGACTCATTCTTAATGATTGCAGTTCAAACCCATGCCATCCCTGCAGGCACAAAAGGTTTCCTGTTACATGTTGCCATGTCGCTTTCGGGCTTCAGTTAAAGCGTCATGTTACAGCAGGCATCTTCGTGGCGCTGCTATCGCTCATCACTTTTTCTACCATGGTGTCGTCAATGACGTCCATGATGACCTCTTACTACCGCAGCAAGGCCGTTGAGGGAATGGGTGGCTGCTTCTGGATTCTTGGTTTATGCCGGTTTAGGGTACCCACAGCAAAGCCGTGCATTATTTCGGGGCTACCTCAAGGTAGAGGTCAAAACTATGAGCGCGACTGGTTCCGTGTTGGCACCTTTCCTGTGCGCCCCATGCATCAACCTGACCCAACGGCTAATCACTCGTGAGATGGGTTTCCCAGAGAAACGTACCCATCAGATCAATGCTGCCACTTTGTGATACCACCGCCTGCTGCATAGAGCTGCATTTCTGACAGACGAGAAGTATCCTGAAACAGGAGGAGGAGACACGCCTCTTCAGCCAGTTGCAGCGCTATTTGTTGCGGCTTGACTTCAGCTTACACATGGCAGGAGTTTTTAAGAGCGCGATGGATCTTAAAGGGAGTTTCCAAACATGTTGGGATCATCGTCATGACAGCTGGTGCTTTTGAGGTTCTACAAAGGAGGCTGTTCTTTGAAAATCTCCTCCTCTATATGGGTGTTTATTAGCCAGATTAGGATCTTATCATTTGGAATAGCTGGTCAGTCGGGCCTCGGTTCAAAGTCCTTTTTCTCTTCATGACATCTGCTCCTGTTTTGTCGGACCGAGTAACCAGTCCTATGCCCGAAGCACCGAACACTGATGCCACATGTCCGTTTACACTCCTGCCTTTCAGTGCTCTGAAGCTTTCCGTAACGACTTCTTCGTTCAGTTAACATGGTCCGAAGTTCTTCTAGGAGCTTCAGGATGCTTCAAGTTATTGGTTTCTTGCTTCAGCTGCCCGAAGTTGGAGCCCGATTGAGATGTAGCCACCGATATTTAAAAGCACACGCCCGCTGCAGACCTCTTGCGTATAGCCCCAGCGTGCTGTGCAGCCTGCAGGCACAACAGCATTTCCACGGACCTGTGCCAGCGCATCACTAAGTTCTTGCAGCACGCTTACATGGCCCAGCACCAGGCAAATTGCTTGAAAAACTGGGCTAGGCCTAATAAGGCATTCAGAAGCTTGACCGCAACAGTTAGCAACTGCCTATATGGTACATTTGATATACAAGTTGAGCCACCCGCAAAGTATCCGCGTACTCGAACCATGCGAGTAGCAGGGCTCATTAGGCCTGTGGTATGTGGCCTGGTACTGGTATGCTTGGCTGTTGGCCTAATTAGCGTGATATGCCCGGCCGACAAGGTTTTTCCTGAAGCTTTGCCGTAACAAGTTGGCAAGTAGCTGCATGACATACGAGTGGGGCCGCAACACTGTCATGCGGATACTTGAGCCATGCGGGTAACATGAGGCAATAGACCGGTGATTCAAGTGAGGTAGTCTTGGCTCACACGGATCCAATTGTGTGTATCATGGCTTGCGCGCCACCATTCATAAGGACGCAATGATTCAAACATGAAGCATCGTCGCACTCAACTGGCAGGGCAGTTCAACTGTTCGAGCAGTTGAGGCGCCTGCTACACCTCCTTTTGATTGGTGTGCGAGAGCAGCACGGAAGACTAGATCTATGATATGATTGGCAGACTCCGTGCGCAAACAACATGTTGTCGATTTGTTTTGGAATGGCAGGTGTCCGCAAGTATACGCCGTCCTACGAAAACAGCTGTGTATAGTGCTTTGGGAGATCATTTTTGGGCCTCTTGTGTTCGAAGGGCCCGCAGCTGGCTTCTGTTATCAGCCCTTGTTCTATGATTCTGCTTCTGCTTGGCAGATTGCATCCACTGTACCCATTCACGAAGTTTGATAGTACCAGTGCGCTTAATCCATTTGTCGCTGCAACTTTCAGTCTGGCCGGTGCGCACTCCCAGTACCAGTACTTGTAGCAACATGTAATTAGCCTTGTCTACAACAAGCTTTAAACTACCTTGCAAGAATTCAAAGCACCCCATGATCTAGCTGCTAAGTGAATCGTATTCCATGGGGCTGAGCGCGAGGCGTCTTCGCAAGACATGCACGCCTCTTGGCCACACCAGAGCTTGCGGGGCATAAGGGTTTGGGGATTAAGGGCCCCAGGCATAGATCATTTTGGATCAGGGTGTAGGGTTCTGCGGGTAAGGGCGGAAGCTTGGATTCCGTTCGAGGGTTTGGGTTTAAATTGGGGCCAAGGGTTGATTGTTTGAGGTTCACGGTGTTGGGTTGGGCTTGTGAGAGTTTGCGAGTAGAATGTCAGTTCCGGTGAGAAGGTTGCAGGTAATATTCTCAGCTGTAGGAGATCAGCATTTTGCTTGAGTTTAGCGGTAGTGCTGCTAGTCCACTTGGCAGCCAACAAGCTCAGGCAGAAAGCCATGTCCCCCATGAACTTCTCATGCTGGGACTGGCTGCGTCGGACGTGTATCATGAGGTTCTGAAGGTTCTGGTTTTTGAGGTACATGGGTGACCCTAGTTTTGGGGTTTTCCCGTATGCCCTTGGGAGCCCTTGCTCGGCTCCTGAAGCTTGTCTTGCTTGTGCCATGTCTATTCTTGCTGCGTTCATGGGATCTTGGGTGTCTTCTTGCCAGCATGCGTCCCATCCTACTGAACTCCCCTTTCAGCGCTCCGTCTGTCGCACCAGGCTCCCAACACAACTGTGTTTGTAGGATGCTCAAACAAAATTCCAAGAAAGCAGCTCACTTGTCACACGCCCATGCAACTACTCAAAAGCCGTCGTATGGTAACTAGTACTCCTCAGGGCTTTGCGCGCGACAAATTGCTGCGCACAAAAGAATCATGCCAGCCACCAGCAGGCTTTACCTGCAAGTAATGTGTTTGCCCGATGGCTAGGCAGCTGTATTTTTACAACAGCAGGCTCCACATGGGCTTTCAAGGAAGGATGCCTGACACATAATTTTAAAAAGACAACATTCCTCAATGGTCGCCAAACAAATTTTGTGGACGAGAGACATGAGCATCATTGCATTCCCATAAGTACCGCCACTACTTTCACATGCATAGGATAGTGCCCTTTTTCTTTCGCATCTTTGAAATGCTATGGCTCAATCCAAGAAGCACGTGCTGAGGTCCCCCTGCTGGAGATGCTTTCTCGGCCACTGATGTGCGAATTACAGCTCGACACTGTGCTTGCAGATTCTGACAGCAGTGTAGCTTGTATAGCGGATGCCCGAGAACCTAGAACTGATTTTCCACCCATCACTAGCCGGACCAAACAACCCGTTCTAGATTTAGCGGACTGGAGTGGTGGGGTGCTTCCATGTGTTGCATCTCGGGAACGACCCCCAGATTAATCTTGAATTTGTTTCGGCTCTGTACTGGCATCATCGATGGCTCCATCTGGGTTGGCATTCGTCTAGGATCCCATGCCAGAAGGATCTCTAGATGTATGGGGAAGCACACTGCGGACGTGCAAGTGCAGGTGGCTGCATGCTCAAATTTATCGTGCGACATGAAACAGTGTACATTTAGGCTTTGCGGAGGCAGCCTCTGCTGATGTAATAATCACAGGAACTGGAGTCTGCATGCGTTTGGGCTGTTGTGACTCAAGCTTCGGGCTTCGTATGTGGTGGGAGTGGTGGGCTTCGGATATTGTCAGCCGACCTACACAGGAAAAGCACCACAACAGTATGCTGGCCATGCCATTCCTGGGCGCGGTTCTGAAGTGAGCCTTGGAAGGGAATCAGAATCCATTTGTCTTAAGGGTTGTTCGCAATCGTTTGCACTGTAAAACGTAGGAAGACCAGGAGGATGTGCGCTTGGGGGTGTAGAAGGCTATCCAGTAGTCACCAGCAGCTAGCTGCCTAGCTCTGCATGGAGTTGATTTTTTGCATACACAGATTGTATGAGCACCAGCTCTGGCCGATCGCCTAGCATCTAGCTGCTCACGAAAAAGACCAGATGTCCGACAGCTAAGCGAAATCATGTAAATATACGTACTTCTATCATCCTGGTGGCTGCGCCGGTTTTTCGTTGGCATTCAACTAGGTAGTACTCAACCTACCGGTTCAGTGTTTAGTGCTGCAGTCATAGCTGGGGAGATAGGATGGATTGCTTGATATCCCACCCGAAGGCCTGGAGAAATACTCTCCCACGGCATTTGCGGTTCTTCCAAACCTTGAGCCCTTCAAGAGGCAATCAGCGGTTTTGCTATTAGCCCCGACACACCGACACAACGACACAACAGCGGCAACTCCCCAAGCAGCTTCCAATGAGTAGTTCATCCTCAATGCGAGGGCACAACGTGCAGACGCTTGATATGATGCGGACCTTGGCAAGCTGTGCGTTCAGCACGTGCACCGTTGCCTCCAAGGACCTTTGGATTTAAGGTCCAGCAGGTTGGCTATAGTCTTCAGACTTCATCGTTTTTTTGGTCCTGTAGCTTGGGTCAAGCTTTGCAATGTGGCCTGGGCTGGTTTAAGGCTGAGGCAAGTTGGGCTTGAGTGGAAGTAGATTCAGAAAGTGGATGTGCTCAATTTGACCTGGACCTCTATCGCTAAGAGACTACTACACCACCAAGTCTTGAGCTGCGAACATATTGGTGTTGTCCTGATGGGTTAACAGAAGCGTCCTGCGTCACATCTTTCGTAGACTAAAGTAAACAAGGTGTTGACCGCAAACAATGAGGCTGATTGAGGTTGTGTGTTGTTCTGACATCGTCTTCTGGCTCATCAAGGTGATGCCAACTAAGCAGACCTTCATGAATTTCGAATGAACTCGCCCGGAGGATGTCATTTTCTGCTGTGGCGTGGAGGCCGTCACGGCGTATTTACCCATCAGCGGTGCGGTATCCTACCTCCAGGCCCGCCGTTCAAGCTCCGAGGTTTTCTTGAGAAGCCTGGGTACGGCAATAGTTTACTAGGATCGGCTCAGCCAAAAATCGCTTGTTGGGCTTTGACTTCAAGTTGAGCACACCCCGGAGGACGGAAAGATTCTAGAAATCATGTTAGGACTGTGGACATGCTTGGGGTCTCTTACATGATCGCGCATGAGACCATGTTAGTCAGTGTTACTTCGTGATGTCAATGATGTCCTGATGAGGAAAGTGTCGAGTTTTGTTGCTGCCTTTCTTCAGCAACGACTACTCTCAAACGTGGCCTTGGAGATGCATGTGACGCAGATTCCAGAATTAGAGGCATTTTGAGATTGGATGTTCCAAGACAACAGAAGCATAGGGTTCATACTTGGCAGTTCCCTTTTTCTGCAATACTTTTGCGTGTCTATGAAGTCTCACTATCAGTCACTATTAACTATGCCACCGGTGGCCACAAGCAACTCGTTCAATAATGATGACTTAGCCATCAGGCATGATAGCTCCGCCAGCACCACAAGATTTGAGCATCGGAGGTTCCAGTTGATTAAGCCCAAGTACCGTCCCAAAGCCAAGATTGGACCTGAACCTATGGAACCCTCAATGCCGAACCTGCAGCCCACATCCCCCAGCCCTAAGTTGAAACTTGTCCGCAGGAGACGCGCCCGGCAGAGGAGTGCCTTCATGTTTGGACAGCGGAGATGCCTTGCTAAAAGGGGATTTTCACATATAGCTTCGCATGGTAAAGCTCCTGAACCCCCTGAGTTTACGAAATCTGGTTGAAAGTATATGAGAGAACAGGCACTAGGCTATCCACGGACTAACCCCTAGGCAGAATGCCCCAGAGAAGATTGAACTGCACTTGGCATGAAGTTTTGACCACGGAAAAACATGATTCTGCATAGAAACATGTCATGACTGCTTCGGGGGTCTTGGGCTTGGACGACTCCCATGACGCACCCTGTTTCTATGCGAGAAGAGTATAGGGCAACAGGTGGGCTTCTCAAGAACGTTTAAAGGGAGCTTCAGGGAGTAAGTCAATTATTGTGGAAAGTGGACCAAGCAACTAACAAACTGACAGCAGGCATACATGGTAATGGAAGGCCGAGAAGTTGCCAGGCAGGGGTCCCATTTGCATCCGGTCCGGACGGCATGAACGCCTGCAATGTAGCATGGTTGTGTATAGAGTTCCTTGGCCATGTGCCCATTGTGCATATGTGGTGTCCTTTTGATGATATCACGAAACTTGTGTCTGCTTGGTATGGGAGATGTTCAAAGCGGGTTCCTTGTCCAAAGCCTTCGTATATGAGGAATCCCGGTATGTCAGGCAGAACATTGGGCCCTGACTTTGGAAACTACAGCTTCTCAGGATGTGCCTTTGGACAGAATGGTTCTTCGTGGGCGACCTCATCGCTACAGATGTGTCGCGCATTCTGATCCTGGACATGAACAGCTTCTGCCAGACCATCTCATCCAACCCGCTTACGCACAGCCTGGCTGTGCCAGGCTTCAATTTGGCACGGTGGGCCTGTTGCTGCTTTCGTGTTGGCATCACGGAAAGTTTTTTTGATGATGCTGTCTGAGGAGGAGGCAGTAGGGCAACACAGGGCAGCGTTAGGAGGTGGATCTTCATTGTGCAAGCTTGAACTGCTACTTTTCTTAGTCCTTTGCCAGCAGAGATGCACCCAATTGCATGTCAGTTATAGGTCATGAATCGGCTGATAAAGGGGCTATACGTATCCTGATTAGATTAGACGCAGGAACTCTCAATGTTCTCTGTGTTGCAGATCTAAACAATTCTAGTGCGGGCTTCTCTGCTTGTGTGGACCCAACTCTCAGGTGCAGTACGCCCAGGAGTATACCAACATGCTCCGGAGCGAGGCCTGAAGCAGACACGCCTGGTAGTGATTTTCCCCATGACATCAAATTCCGTGGCACCATGAACGTATCAAAACAAAGACATCTCTTTGTTCAACACGAGAGAAAAGTGCGCGTGCCGTTAGCATCAGTAAGACAAGGAAATCTGGGTAAACAACGCCATCCGTAGATTTATATAGCAATATAGGTAAGTAACATCAATGTAGTAAAGAGCAGGGGTACCTGTCGCAGTCCTGGGGCAGCTAACTACGCTCTTGGCTAGCCAACAACTATGCAGGACAAAGGCCCAGCAGTTCACATGCTCATAGCCCCAGACCTGGGGGTTGAACTGAATCACTGCCTTTTGCCAATCACTCTGCCTTTGCCCCAGGCATAGGCGTAGGGGGCATGCAGGAACAGGAACAAGAGCGTGCCATTTAGATGCTGTTTGGCTGTTGCGTTACGCAAGTTTGTTGTTGTACATCCCAATCACGGGTTTGTCCAAGCAGGCCGAGCATGTGGAGATGTCGGACATTTGGCAGATGCCTTCGGAACCGGAAGTCCATGATCTCATGGCAGGCCATGGCTTTGCGCCTCCTGGCTTTGCTGGACTTCTGTACTGTTCCGGAGACGTTTGGACTTAGGGGTCAGCGTTCCAATGCCAACTTTGGCGTCCCCAGACTGCAGAGTCATCTCCGATAGAGTCCCAAACTTTTGGCTTGTTGTGTTGCCACATGTTACTTCCCACGACTTAGTTTCCTCAGGAGTCGTTTTGATGATGCTGTTTGGTGTGTGCAGTTTACCTTACGACGCCGTTCTCTGTCGCCGCCACCATTACGGTGGTTGTGGATGTGGTTATGGTTGCGATGTTTGTTGTGGTTGTGGTTGTTGTGGTTGTGGTAGTGGTTGAGATTGCTGCTGCTGCTGCTGCTGCTGCTGCTGGTGCTGGTGCTGGTGGTGCTGGTGCTGGTGCTGGTGCTGGTGCTGGTGCTGCTGCTTCTGCTGCTGCTGCTGCTGCTGCTGCGGCTGGCGCTGGCGC
>CAJNIZ010000437.1:2049-32014 GCA_905231905.1 Symbiodinium pilosum | reverse complement strand
GGACCCCAACAGTAAGTAAAATGATGGCCCAACAAGTCTAAAACAGCCCAAAGCCCAAATTGTTCTACATACCATTAGGGTACTTTAAACCCTAAGTCCTAAATACAAAACCCTGAACCCTGAACCCTAAAACATGACCTTGAACCCTACACCCTGAAGCCCTAAACCCCTAAACCCCCAAAACCCTGAAACCCTAAACCCTCAAACCCTTAACCCTGAAACCCTAAACCCTCAAACCCTTAACCCTGAAACCCCAAACCCTGAAAACGTAAACCTAAAACAGCCAGGCTTCAGGCTTCATGCCAAACTTACCGGACGTCTCTACTCGCCGAGGACCCTGGGCCGTCTTCCGGCTCATGCCTTAGTTCCTGGTTTAGGGTTTACGGTTTAGGGTATTTAGGGGCTTAGTTCCTGGTTCTGCTTGTGTTTAAGGTTCAGGGTTTGGGGTCTAAGGTTTGAGGTTTGGGGTGTATAGGGCTTAAGGTTAGGGTTTGGGGTGCACAGTTTGGGGTTTAAGGTTTGGGTTCGGGTTCGGGCCGGGCTCCTAATGAGAAGTGAGGGAACGGATCCCTATAATCATAACTACATATACCGACATACCCACGCGGGATCCATGTCCAGAGAGAGTCCTCTATAACTATGTCTTTCTTCCCTACCCACTTTCCGGGCTTTCCCGGGGATTGACTAGAAAGTTGTGGAAAAGTGTCGCTGTTTAAGTTGTGGGTTGAGGTTGACAAGTTCATGGGGGGAGAGTGAGAGAGAGAGAGAGACAGATACAGATAGAGAAAGAGAGAGAGAGAGAGAGAGAGAAAGAGCTTTACCGGTACGTCTGCGTGTGATTGTGTGCCGTACGTACTGTGTCGGATAGGACATGTATGCTTACTCTTGGCAGTTCTATAAGCAACAAAGTTCCCAGCAACTAAAACATGCTCTCAAAATATTCAGTGTGACCCCCACCCCGGAAAACTATGCCCCCGAAACCCTGAACCCCTAGCCACAGATGCAATGCTCAAGCTCCTCGGGAGCCACCCACGATTCATCTTCCGGCCCTCTCTCTTTTGCAAATATGTGATGGGAGTATAGTGGAGTTTGCTGTTGGGTTTCGGTGCAGGACTACGTGCTTTGGGATATGATCCGAGCTACATAACTTAATGGGAACTTGCAAGAATCATGGTACACGATGTGTGCTCTTGATTCCTCGCAGAGGCAACAGGAACGTACAATTCAAAGGTCGCAGATGGGTTGCTTGATGCAGCTCACAAATCGCCTAGCCGTAGGGGTTTAGGGTTCAAGGTTCAGGATCAGGATTTCGCGTAGCTACACCTGAGTAGCCTAATCTCGTTAAAGACTGCGCGCTGACTGTAACCTGTACAGGCTAATGAAATCGGGCCACGGGGATCCCCCGTAACCAGGAATACGAAGGGCTCTTTCTGTTGCAAACTATTTCCTTTGGATCACGGGATGCCAGAGGGAGGAAACATGAGGGGTTACCGGTGGTTTCCATAAACAGGGGAACCCAATATATCTCAAAAACTATAATCCGTATTCTGGGGAGCCAACGTGGGGCCCCCAACTTTGGGAAGCTAAACCACTCTATAAACCTAGCTGCTTCTATTCCACAATCCTTTTCCCTACGTCTGAGCCCCATGTATCCTATTTGCCCCTTGAAAACCTCTAGATCAACCCCAGATATCCCCTACCTATCCCTTTCGGGCCCTACGTATCCCGGGTAACCCATTGCTCCTTGTAGCTCCGCCTGGCCGACGCCCGTCAGTTCGCCAATCGCCTGTGCCAAGTGGCCCTGGCTGACTACATGTCCCGCGTGCAGTGCGAGGACCCTATCCTGGGTTAACGTTGGGGATGGCAGGCAAGCGGATTGCGGCAAACAAGGCCTGCTCGGAAATAACAAAAACTTGTGCATTTGCAAAACCGAGTTTCTGCAGAGGAGCATAACTGCAACTGGTTCGTTGTCATCAAAATGGCCTTGCCCTGTGCTCGCAGGGCAAGAACGCAGGCAGAGAAAACACGTGCACCAATATGAGCGTCCATTGCAGATAAGGGGTCATCCAGCACTACGACATCTGCATTAGAATAATACGCCCGTGCAAGAGCAATGCGTGCTCTCTGGCCACCACTGATGGTGATCCCCTTCTCCCCTATCTCTGTGGCATCTCCTTCCACAAACTGATCCAAGTCCTGATCGAGACAACATGCCGAGATGGCTTCTTCATACCTCTCCTCCAGGAAAGGCAAGCCGAAGAGGATGTTCTCCCGCACTGAAGCGTTTAGGACTTGCGGATTTTGGGGCACGTAGGCCGGCTGCCCTTTAAGCTGGCATGAGCCGCCCTCCTCAACCTGGTGGACCAAGCCAAAGATGCCCGAAACCAAGGTGGACTTGCCCGAGGCCACAGGGCCAACTACCATGAGAAGCTGTCCGGATCCTACGGTCAAGCTGACATCCTGTAGATGCAATTTGTCCCCATTCCAGGAGAAGCTAGCTCGGTCTAGGTAGATGCCTTTCTCAACCTCTTCTGGGACAGGCTGTGAGGCTTCTTCCATCTCCTCCACCAGCAAGAAGCGTTCAATACGAGTCACACCCGCACTCATCATCTGCACCTGCATCTTGCAGTTCGGCCAAAGCATGAAGCCAAACGTCAGGGGGTCAAAATACGCGACGGTCATGGCTACAATGTCTGCCTCAAGCGAACGACCGAGGGCTGCGTGTGTCAGCAAGGACGTGGCAATCCCAATCAGAGGTAGCGCAGCCATGGCACCCTGCTGAAGGGCGTAGCACAAGTGAATCCATGACAAGAGCCTCACCTCTTCATCTCGCACTCGCTTGATCCTTGCCTCCAGTGCCCCCTCCCAGGCACAGTACTTGATGGACCGAGCTCCTCTTGCTGATTATTAGTAGGGAATAAATGGATGACATAATAGAAACTACACTCTATAGGAGCTATTATAGGCATCCTGTCCAGTACCGTCAGACAACCTGTAAGTCCTTGAAGAGTCTCGTTGACAAGTACAAGGCGCGAATCAGCCACGGTCAGCTTGGATTTGACCTCCAGGGCTCCAGGGTTGTATTCCCAAAAGGCCGTACGCCTACAGATTCCACTCCGTATGCCCTACACCCAGAACCCTCAACCTGAAGCCTCAATAAACACTTGTATGAATATGTAACCTGGGGGGTGCAACACTGAACCCCTCATGACCTTCCGCTTGTAGGCCGCCGCTGCCCAACTGCTCAGCACCGACACAAGCACACAGGAAGCTAAACCAACGAGAAAAGCTTCACGCAAATAGTATGTAAGGATGATGGATGGTAGCACGACATTGCATGGCATCGCCAGGAAAATGCATAGGAAGGGCCCCATGTACGGAAAGATGCTTGCATCCTGTCCAATCATGGATATCACCTGCCCCTCGCTGAAATCTGCCGAAAATGTGCCAGAGTCGATGCTTGCAACCTTTCAGGCAGTTTTCCTTTTTACCTTTAGGGCTTGTACCCTTGGGTTTTGGATCCCTAAGCCATAGAATCCAGTCCTTAATTAAGGCGTATTGTCCCAAAACACCGGGCAACAAACCTTAAGGGTACAAATATGAAATTTGGAGCTTTTTCGAGCCTTCTTGAAAATATTTCCCACTAACGCTGCCCACATCTGCCGTCCAAAATGGGAGAAGCCATGGAATCCATGTTGTTGTAGCAGCCCACCAATCCTAGGATATCCGGTAGTAAGCCACGGTTCGCTTAAAAATCTGCATGAGCTTAGAGTATAGTATACAAATACTGTTCGCAAGGTCTAAGGTACCTAGGGTCACGCAGGATTTTATTAGTATCCAGGGTAGGACCAAGAGGCCACCTTTTTCTGGTAGTTGTGAACACCAGCCCTCAAAAATGAAAAAAAACAACTTACTGTCGAAACCAGTGTCATACCACAAGCCGCAATGCCCAACAAATATGCAAATCCTTCCAGCCAAAGCTCCTGGCTCTTCAAGGCTCAGGGTTTAGGAGCCCCCCAAAACAAGGACCCTATGACTTGACTGTAATTAGGGTTGGGGGTTTGGGGTTTAGGGTTCAGGGGGGAACAGAGCCCCCTAATTATCTTGAACTTTCCCAATACCCAATCCAATCTCTTCGCCCCCCCCCAGAAGATCGACGAAATCCCTTAACAATACATGTTCCTCCCGTTATATGATGGAACTATCCGGGGAATCGGGGAGCGGTGGGGCCTGCTAGGGGGAGGTCATTTTGGCAATCACTGCCAAAGCTGCTGTCACAGCTGTTGTCACAGCGGTTGTCGCAGGTGTTGCCACAGCACAGCTTTGCTGCTAATAGTGCCTAGACTTCTCAGTGTCCTCAATTTTGCGATTGTGATTATAGATCCACTCCCCTCATCTTGACACCTCTGCACCTTCAACTTAAATATTCCAAGTAAGAAATCATATATTCCACAGTGGGAATATTAAATGTTGGGGTGGGTGGGGATGATTAGCCCAAACCTTAAAACCTACATGATGCAAGTAGTAGGTTCCATGTGTTATGCCCATTTCCAACCTATTCCCAGATAACCCCAAATACTTCTAAACTCTAAAGCCGCATAAGGGTAGGGGATCAGTCAAGTCCTCGCGCATGGAGTTCACCGTCTGTCGCAGTAGGAACGGCGCAACCAAGAAAAAGCATCCAGAAAGACCGGCCCGTAATGCTTCCTGAATTCTTTAGAGGCCGTTTAGGGCTTAGGGATAATACCCCAGCATCTAGAACTTGAATTGCGTCACTCTTTAGGGTTTAAGGCTTAGGACTAGGGAAACCATATGGAAGCTGGGGTTATACAGCATATTTCTAGGATGTAAAGAGTTCGAGCTAGGATATGATTAAGGAAACCAGATTACTCGCGCTATAACAGTTATGGTCACTTAAATGAGATTCCTTAACAGCAGCCCAGCTTCACGAACGAAGACAAACTTCCAGCAGTGAAACAATGCTCTATGCCTTATCTGTCGGCAATGCTGGAATTGGAGATGTCTATCTCTGAGAGCTGTTCTACGCGCTGTCATCCCGAAGAGACCACCAAGCCCCAGAAGCCTACACAATTATGGCAACCCTAAACCCTAAACCCTACACCTTTATGGTTTGAGCTCCCAAGATGCAGGGATCGTGGCCGGCCGGGCAAATGTTCTTGCCTTGCCAGGTGCCTGGCAAGCCTTTCCTTACTGGTCATCAAGGAAGAGAACATCGGGAGGACCAAAGGGGATGTTATAGTTACTCGCAAATTATATGGCCAGGAATTACTAATGTATAAAGATCTTTTACTCCATTCCCTACTAACCAGAGGTAGGTTTCTGTGGCAGCCTCGCAGGATTCGTCGTGCGGACATGGCGGCAGAGACGTCACCGAAAAATCTTGTTTCAAGATGTGCTGGCCTAGGATGCACAGTCCGGTTTAGGGCTTCGGGGCTTAGGTAGGGCTTAGGGTTTGTGTTCGGAGATGATGCGAATGTGTAGAATGTACAGTAACCTATTCAATGGAGCATATGTTCGTTGGTAAAGCTGTAGCAGAGACAACAGAACAAAAGTGGCATACCACGTAGCAGCCCATTGACAAGCCTGCCGGAAAAATGGTAGCGCCCACCCAAACCAGAGTCGTTGCACTGGTCCTGCTATCTCCTGTCATTGCTGTGTTGAGGCATGCCAGCATCCGCTGAGCACATGCTATAATCCTTGTTATTGGCATCCGCAATACTCCCTGCAATTTTGGGAAAATTCGAAATTCCAGAGCAGGCTTACCAATGGCTCCAAAACTAACCGGGACTACTCGGCCCTGCAACTGAACAACAATACTGTCAGAAGGACTGGACTAGCTGAATCTAAGCCATTTCACCAAGTCAAACTGCTTATGCTTGTGGTCCCCTCAAGGGTCACAGTATGGGCTATCGCTTGAACCTCCTAGCTGTCTGGCAATCTAGAAACGGCCCAACGTCCTCTGGGCTCTTGTCGCCAGCCATGCCAAACCAAAGCGCTCAAAGCGCCCAAGCAGCGCATGAAGCAAATTGGAACTTTGTTTATGTTGGGGTTGGTAGATGTGTTGTTTAATTCATGCTGGCTCACAGGCAGGTAGACATGAACTGGATGGGCCCAAGCCAAGCTAACGAAAAGCTGTCTTACTTAAAACGGACTCGCAGCAATAGCCCACGACTGTTCTGGGAATGCAGTACTTATTTGACATGGCTCCTGGTGTGGCAAGATATACCTTGGAACCGCTTTAGGCTACAATCACCCTGAGGTCTTCAGCCGATTGGCCTACTAGGTGATGGCATGCCGGCTCGGGGAAAATAGCTTGTCCTTGATGCAGACATTGGCACATACGAAAGGACATGAGTCCTGGACTAAATTTGTAGTATATCCCTTAATAGGTCCCCCCCAAACCCTATATAGTCCCCTATAGGTCCCCCCCAACCTAAATTTTCTCCGTAGCTCACATGAAGCTGACAAAGATGTGCACTTTAGCCTAAGGCTGCCAGTACCTATGCCTGACTCGCCCATTTGTTCATAGCGTGCCTTTCGGTAAGATGATGTCTTTAACTTACTGGTGGTTAGTAGGGAATAAGGGAATACACTCCTTATAAAATCTCCATATACCATATTCCTTTATTGCATATTAACCCGGAGTCCTGAGCCCTACAATTTTCCCTTATTCCCCACTAAGCCCCAGTAAGTTACGGAAATTGCTGAGCTCCAAGGCGGGGATCGTCACAGTTGCTTGAAATACGGTTGAAAAATTGTATGATGTAGGGTATTGGGTTTAGGGGTCTGCCAACAATTGCCAGTTCTGCATGTGCAGGTATGACCTATACCTACTGGGGGCTAGTAGGAAATAGGGGAATTTGTTTAGGGGACGTATTCCTTTTCTCCTACCAGCCACAATTAAATATTGGG
The DNA here is from genome assembly GCA_905231905.1 of Symbiodinium pilosum. Lineage (NCBI taxonomy): Eukaryota > Dinophyceae > Suessiales > Symbiodiniaceae > Symbiodinium > Symbiodinium pilosum. The sequence goes on along the minus strand of CAJNIZ010000437.1, from coordinate 25,081 downwards.
TATTTCAAACTAAAACATGCCAAGGTTTGATTGGCGTTATAACAGGGACTTCTATGCTAACAATGCACAGGGCTGTTAAAGCTATAGGCCCCGCTGACACGCAGCGACAGCCCGCACGCAGTAAATGACCCTCCGCTGATGAGCTTGCGGGCCCTCAGAATACTCTGAAACTGCCTAGGTACTGGTAGGCATATAATCCCCCTTAAGTAGATAGAATATGGCTTTGGTTATATTATAATAAGAACCCCATATACCCCATATTCTATCTACTTAAGGGGGACTATATTCGGAAACATTAGCATCATCTATAATAGTGGCCGCGATAAGGGGCTAGAGGGCATCACCTCACCTGGTTATAACTTGGGGGTTTATCTACCCAGCAAACTTATGCGGATCCCTTTTGGGGATCCCGGATCCTAGTATTTGAGGGTAACCAATACCCAGGGAAAAACCCTTGCAGATGTGTATATACATATATGGCATATATATATATATATATCTCTCTCTCTCTCTCTCTCGCTCTCTCTCACTCTCTCAAATTGGATGAGATTGCTGTCGGGACGCCGGAAGATATGATCTTTGCTCGTGCCATGCCCTCTCGTCAGGGACCCACAGCAGTTACATTGCAGCTACCCGATTCGAAATGCCGGGTTGGGGTAACCAAAGAACCATCCCCCTACAGCCCTTACATTTCTTCGGATTGGGCCATCCTTCTAAACCCTAAGCCCGTATGCCTGTGCTTCCGGAGGTAAACATGTAAGCCAGGGCGTGCTCGGTTGTGGTTGGCACATCCTGCAGAAGGTTTCGAAATATCGGTTTGGTTTTGACACAGGACTTTCTGAAGTGCCTGGTACAGACCCGGCAGGCCCCTTAACCCTATAAACCCTAGATCTGTTTCAACGCATCGGGCCGTCCTGGCGGCTGCCTACAGCAGAGTAGGAGTTAGGCAATATATTTTGGGGCATCGAACCATTTGGGCGGCTGCCTGAAATGACGGGAAGACAATGCTTTTTAGAGGAAACTGGGCCTTTTTTTTGGAACGAGGGTACCCGGAATGGGAATAGACTATGCCTTCGATTGCCGGCAAAAAGCCGGAAACCCTCAGGGTCCCTCCGACGCCAAGGGACCCTCTGAGGTTTCCTGTTTTCTATAAGAGTGTAGGGTTTAGGGATGCTTTCCCTAAAAAAGCCTAGTGGGGCTTCAGCTCCTAGATACTATGATGTAAATGTTTTTCGGCACCGAAGGCCCTAACACTTGGGTGCTTGCCTTCGTTTGACACCGTGGAGACTAACCAGGAGAGTGACAGTGGCGACAATGCATTCATCCCCTCAGTTCAACCAATGCATCCCGCAAAAGATTTTGTTTTTTATGAGGTTTAGTCTAAACTCCTCAACGGGGCTTATATAGGCGAGTATTACAGGGCTTATTCAGGGGGATACTAGGAATGTTGACTATAGCTCATATAGAGGTATATCGGGGAATGAAGAACAACACGGAAACACCTATGCTATGTAGGCTTTAGGGTTAAGAGCTAGTAACAAACCTCCCCGGCCCCGTAATTATCCGTAATTGCAACAAATGTTCCTCGCCTTGAAATACCGACACTACATGGGGGCATCAAATATTAAAGGGTTGGGGGGCTAACGGACAGCAAGCATCTTCAACAATCCCACACCCTAACCCTAAAGCCTAAGCCGCTTGTGAGTACAATAGATGGAGGGTCTGGGCTATCGTGGTTTCTGTTGTTGTTGTTGTTGTCCATTCCTTCATTCCGAGGCAACAGCCAGCAAGGCTCGAAATTTGATTTGGTCGATTAAGCCAATTGGCTGGAGCTTTACCATTTACGATAATGGAGCTTTCAGCTTCAAGTTTAGAATGTTTCGGTCACTGTCTATAGTCTCCCTCAAGTAGATAGAATATGGGGTATATGGAGATCTTATAAACTACCCGAAGCCATATTCTATCTACTGGAGGGGGACCATAGAGTCTGCGGTCCGGGCTCTAAGGTCAAGAGCCTAGGCTTCTTTGTGCCGGACACCTCAGGCTTATCGCGCATCATGCCCACGGAGTATGCTGGGTTATGCCCACACCCGGCGTGAGAGGTATAATAGAAATTCATGAATGTCATAATTTACCCCTATAGTCCCCCTTAAGTAGATAGAACATGGGGTATACGGGGACCTTATTTTAATATATCCAAAGCCATATTCTATCTACTTAAGGGGGAACTATTGACCCTAAAACCCTCAACCGCTCCTCATCTATTTGGCAGTCTTGATAGGCCTAACCCAAGGATGGTCCGCCAGGATCCGGATTTTAAGTTTACAGATAACTAGGATGTCTTCGGGTTAGCCTAATGCCAAGGTCCCAGCTCAACTCTCCCTTAAAATTAAAGATGGGAAGAAATTCGAGCTTTACGAGGTTGATTGCTTCTTCTATCTTGTGGCCTCCAAGTATCTTGTCTAATGGGGGAGTTTGGAATTTACGAATCCCATTTTGGGGCGTCTCATAATATACTACTGAGGATGCTACCATTTTGGGGTAGATGGGACACCCGGATTCAAGACAATTCAAATAGAAGACATGTTCATGCCTGGCCCAGCCCTGAGACGCAGTGGTCCTGATAGTCGTTGACATGAGGTGCCGCCAGCAGCTCACGCGCCGAGATCACCTTCTTGCATCACAGAGGCCCGGGGCTTACCCGAAATCTTGAGGCACCGGACCCGAATGCCCTAAATCATGATTTCACAGGAACTGGTCCCCCCCCAAGCACAAGGATGCCTGCAGGGCCGGGCGGTGTGCCTGAAGCTCTGCCACCATGGGCGAGTCTGTGATCACCTGGGTTGCCGAGAAATTGAAGGGTTTAGGGTTTTGGGTTCCATTGCAGGGGAACCCCATTGTGTGCCATGCATCCATACGATGGCAACTTACCTCAAGCTTCTTAATAACAACCCGGTGACAGCCACCGGCTCGAACAGCGACATCGCTTCCTGCGCATGTTTTTTCTTGGACCCCAAAAGTATGTAGAATAACCACCTATTTGGCTCCTTTGGCGGGTCTAGGTTCAATATCTTCCCTAAACCCTACTAAATCCCTAAACCCTAAACCCTGAACCCTGAACCCTAAAATATCTTCCCTAAACCCGAAACCTAAACCCTGAGCCTTACCTACTTTTGAGTCCAGATTCCCTGTTTCTCCAAGTAGGCTTCGGACCAGACATCACACAGGGATGTTTGGTTGGGGGTTTAGGGTTTATTGTCCCCCTCAGTTACATAGAATATGGGGTATATCTTGTCATATTATATATCCAAAGCCATATTCTAGCTACCTAAGGGGGACTATAGGGGTTCTTTTTCTAAAGCTCTATGCCAAACAGCGCCTGATGGACATGCGCATGACCGCACATATTCGGAGTTCGCCTGCGCGGGACAGTAATTCCCTCCCCCCAGCAACAACCCCCCACCCCCTACTCAGAATTTTCCCCCTTTAAATGAAACTGTACATGGTAGTTTCCCCAAATAGGGCAACCCCAATATAGACCCTAAAATACTATAGTCCTTTTATATGGAGCCCTAATTTTGGGAAATCCCCACATTGTTTGGGGACATTAGTCATTAGGGAGGTGGGGGTAAGTCATCCTTAGGGTGAGGGGGCTTAGTAGGGAAGATTGGGATTTAGGGGTGAGGGTTTAGGTTTTAGGGTTTAGGGTTTAGGGTTTAAGGGTTTAGGGTTTAAGGGTTTAGGGTTTAGGGTTCGGATTGGAAGCCGCCTTGACCCTCACACCTCAGCTTCATTGATTGCCGCAGCTCCCGAAAAAAGCCTTGTCACACATGCTAGTTTCCATGAACAGGGGGACCCCAACTACTATAATCCTTATCATAGGGATCACCATAACGGTAGCCCTCATATAGCCTTGGGAAGCCCGACATGTTTTCACGCATGCTACTGCGGCAAGCCAGGCTGAGCAGAACAACACGCATCGTCAAAGTTGTGGGGCATCGTTCCACTGGCTGTACCCAAAGGAATCATCTGCGGTTCCTTTTCAGGCTAGTCACGCCTTTTTTCTTAAGAAATGAAGAATACAACTATCCAAGCCACAAAAGAGCTTCATGAGCTTTCGTCTACACTCCTTTAAGGGGTTATATAGGGGATTCTATAGGCGATTCTATAGGGGAGTATTCTATGGGGTTATCAAGGGGATGCTAAGACATGTCACCTTGGGCAAGCTAGACTGGCTAGACTCTTGGCCCAGTGCAGATGTGGCAGCACACAGCTTGGGAGACCAATCAATGCACCCGAAGAATGCTAAACCCTAAACCCCTAAACCTTCAGTCCTAAATCCCTAAACCAAACAACTACAATGAGGGGTTTTGGGCCATTGTTTCACATACTTTTGGGTCCAGGTAATGATCACTCTTATTTCGTAGTCTATTTGAAATACCCGATGCCACGTTTGTGCAAGGAATCTGGGACAGCACTAGGGGGTAATTACCCTGGCGCCTGTATGATGTATACTGTTACCCTAGACCCACATTCTGTACCCTAAACCCTAAACCCTAAATTGTGCATATTGCTCCTGTGGCTGGCTAGAGGACACCGCGCGAAGAAGGGGGTACCCAAAGAGAGCAAGCGACAGCTGGGGGCTTTTGAGCTTCATGAGGTTGAAGGTTACCGGGACCTTAGGGTCACTCCCAACGTTTGGGTGGGGAGTTAGGTTGAAACTTCCTTCTGAGCTACTATTCGTCAAGGTGGATCTCATTGCGAAAGTCAGTTTAGGGCTTAGGGTCAGGATCAATAGTGTTCATTGCGTATGAAGTTGTATCTGCTGGAGGGTTCATGCATAAATCATGCAGCCACTGGGGCTGTACTGCACTTTCTTACTCATGCAGCTGGTCTGACCCTTAACCCTACACCTGAGAAATGTATTGAGGTCCAGGCCAAGCTTTGTGGGGTGCAGGATTGGCTATCACATGAGATAATAACACGATTTACCCCCATCCTCCAAAGTTAGCACTCCACTACGATCATATGATCCTTGTAGGGTCCGGTTTTGGGGGGGTTTGAGCAAACACCAGAATCCTCTTATCATTTCCTGCAACCCGATGTACACTCTAAAGCATGAAGCCGATGAGCCCACAAATTGCTATGCCATGGCGAAAGTCGACTCTGTCCTGGTAACGCTGGAGAAGCTGAGTCCTGGAAGCATGTGGATACTTCCAAATATCATGGTCACCCTTCACATACCCGCCACTGCTAGAAGCCTGTGTTTGGAGAGTCCCTTTTTAACGGCTTAGGGTTTAGGATCCAAGGGTAAGTATATGTGGAAGTTTGTCGATACGAGTGGCCCCTGGGCATCCCAAGGATATACTACTGCTCACGGATGTTATGACGCTCCCATATAGCATGTGGTTTTCAGGATGGAGAGACCTTTGTTCGATTGTGGGTTCAAATTCGAGGAACCCTTCGATAGTCAATGATCATTCCAAACAATCTCATATGCAATGCACTCCACTACCCCGTGCAGTGGGGCAGGGGGGCGGGGAATTATCAGGCCCTGTTTGAGGGGGCGAGGTGGGGATGTATGGCGGGCATGTTAGGATTCTATATGATGCCCCCTCTGTACTTGTCCTAGAAACTGGTAGGCTTTAACGTGAAGGCTTTGGTAGCCAATGTTCCTGTTTCGTTGTCAGTTGTACATATAGTCCCCTTAAGTAGATAGAATAGGCCTTGGGGTAAATTATAAAAAAGATCCCCATATACCCCATACTCTATCCACTTAAAGGGGTACCGTAGTTCTGAGGATTATAGTTGGCACTTTGGGAATGGAAGCTTCTCATGTGAGCTACTAGTATCCCCCTTAATAAGCCTTACAATGCTCTGTTATATAATCCCCTATACAGCCGCTTTCAAGGAGTTTAGACCATAGCTCATTTGGACCAGAAGGCTCCACAACCTTGAAGAAGGATCCAGCTAAACTTCTTCTGCCAAAAGGCCTTCACCCTCCGCATGCCAGAAAGAGATTGCAGATCAAAGCTGAAACAGGGTCCCAAGCCCTGTGAAGCACAAACTCTACAGACCCTATAAACCCTACACACCCCCTAGACACTACAAACCCTAAATGCTACACGCCATACACCCTACAAACCCTAGACCCTGCAAGCCCTCAACCTTGAAATTCTACCAACCTCAAAGCCGGCAAGCCCTGCACACCGTAAATCTTGCAAACCCAAAGCTTCTGGGTAACTCAACTCTCACAACACCACACAAAACGAAGCCCAATGGTAAAATCCTACAACAAATGCCATCCTAAACCATGCAGTAGTAGCTGTCTTAAAGAAAAGACATGCAACAAGACAAGAACAAGAATGAAAACAATCAACACAACAATAAAGGACGTAAGGTGGCATGAGTGTTGCCCCTGGTACTTCTGGTAAACTTCCTTGCCCTAGACGCCGTAGAGAATCCCTGGCTACCATGCCTTTCTTATGACCTGCTGAGGTCCTCACATCCAGTACGAACACATAAGAAAACTTCCTCATAGCAACGGAAAGGATAAACCCTGAACCCTAAACCCGAAAGCCCCAATGGGGTTGGCCAGGCTACTACCCCGACCCATATGCCCCATGTACTTAGGGGCCAGTGTTGTGGATCCTGGCTGATAGGACCTTACACTAGAAAGCAGGATTTAGGTGGTGGGTTGCCTTATTCCTTTTCGGAAGACCTTTAGACTCTCAGCCCAAGGGCTCCGATGTAGTTCGCTTTGAAATTCTTATGTTTTCGTAGGGGTTCATGGTATACTACTTCAAAAGGAATTACGTAGGAGGCTGTGGATAAACCATGTCCTGTTGCCGTGGGTGATGCTCAAGGGCAGCAGCGGGAAGCCCTGGCGTAAGACACCAAGGAGGAGGATGAAAGACTCGGCGGCGTGCGGCAGCATCACCACCTGAGGCTTCTTTTCTTTGTTGAACCGGCTAAGACTATATCCTTCTTACAGCTTAACTATACATAAAACGGAGGATGAGTGAGGCTCATACTGTCCCGTATGAAAAAAAAACGACTCGCCCGGGAGATCTGCTTTGTATGAGCTTTACCGGAAGGATTGCAGAGTAGACACAGTTTTGCTCGAGGGAGGCGATCAATACTTGGGCGCTCATTTCCTGAAGGTTCAGGCACTGTAAGGTACACTTCCAGCATCTAAACCCTTAACCCTTGACCGCATCCCCATCCAAGCCAAGGTGGGCGGGTCATCATCTGATCCTACTTGCCATTCGGGTTCGGACTGCCCTGATAGTTGGACCCATAGCTCCGCTCATTTCAGGAAATGGAGGACATCCAATATTCTCCTACTTTGCTGGCTAGATTCCTTACAAAGAATGCTTCAGTGCCTGGCTGAGCCTGCCTGTTGGTGGCATGTAGTCTCCTAGACCCTCAACCCTAACCAAGTGCCTTGGACATTGGACATCCCAACCTTTTTTTGAACCAGGACTCTCTGATGTGGGATGTCCTAAACCCTAAACCCTAAACCGCAGTCTGCAAATCCATCTTGGGGCTGCACCATGGGTGGCGGAGCGCTAACAATGTCACCAAATCGTTTCCTTGGCGAGACGGTTGATCTTCGCAATCACCTCCCCTGATGATGAATTCATCCCACCCCCTACTACGCCTAGTACTGCCTGTTCCCTTAACCAAAAAGGTACAAAGCTCAAAGAATATTGAGTATCAGGGGCCGGGGCGGGTTTTGACTAAGGGGAGGTTACAAACAAGATCCTGCACATCCTCTGGAATTGTCATGTGGTAGGATCTTTTTTGTGGCCACCCCCAAAAAGATTAAATGTGCACACCCATCAGCATTCCTGAGGAACTCTCTCTGTATACACTCACCAAAGGCCATGAAAAAACCCTCGTACATATGGGTGGTTTCCAAAATTAGAGTCCCATTTTGGTACGCTTAATAGTAAATGCCGTAATATAATCTATATCCAACAGCGGCCAGAATTTCCAGAACAACCCATATGCTAAACTTACCAATAAATTTGAAAATCAGCTCTCGACCCTCCTAGGCTTGAGGAATGTCAGAGAATGACCTGCTCAAAGGAGCAGAGTTGTTCTGACCTACTCCGAACTGGAAGCATGATCTGTTTCAAGTCATTTCGGATATGCTGTGGGATTCTACCACGGGTATAGGTATTACTCAAAACTCGTGGTCTATAATAGTAGTTATAAGAAAACCAAGGATATAAAATTACCGATTATAGCTTGGGATTTTCCGTACCTAGGTTCTACCGCGGCATGCTACGAGTAGATTGGCATCCAACTACCCAAGGCCTCCATGTAGCTATACAGTTTACATTTGGGCCCTGAAGTAGTTATGTGCAAAACCCTTTGGGCTCGAAGTATAGAATAATTATGTGGCAACATGGACCCTTTGAGTTACAGGGCGCCGACACTTCGTAGAGAACGTTCAGACTGCAGCAAGACCTTCTTTTCGAGACACAGGTAGCCCTGAACACTTCAAAAACAGCTCTCTAATACCCCATGTCACCCATGTCTCTGCAGCCTGAAACCTCCTTCGTCTGGGCCCTGATAGCGGAACCTGATTGCTGAATGCTGCACAATTTCTGGAATCATGTCCGCTTTGATTCTTGCACAAATCAAGCTCCTCAGATCCTTGCGGGACTTCGTACTAACCTTAGGCCTACACCCTGAATTTACAAACCCTAGGCGCTAACCTATGTAGGGATGTATAGGGGTATCTGGAGATCTATAGGGGCATCTGGGGATATATTGGGATGTATGGGAAGAATGGAAAAGAAAATGGAAACTACTACACTGGGCCGACGGGAGGCGGGTAGACAGTCCAAGGGCTGCCCGTAAATCCCAAGGTGCGGAGCGCAGAGGCCACCGCCTCAGGGTTTGGACCCCCAAGCTCATAAGGCCTAAGCCCTAAACAACTCCCAAAACAGAATTCGCTTGCCTTGAGGGACCCTTATTGCCGCATATACGTTTTGCTGCAGATCAACCTACATGTGCACCAGGCTGGCATTTCGGTGCACTCACAATGTGGAACTGACAGATTGTGGAATGCCGGCAACCTATTCCACTGAAGGAGCAAGGAATATCCGGGCAAACGTTTCAAAAAAGAGGGTGTCCGACACCGTTTCCTACTTCAAAAACTACAAGCCTGATCGAAGTTCACAACGTGTCTCAGGGACGCACGCCCTCTGCGATACGTGCGTTTCAACTTGCTGTTGCGCCGAAGCTCCGGGTTGTGCACATATTGGTTGATCTTCACATTTGAGTACCCTATGCTTGAGCCCGGGCCGTTCGAAACCAGCAACAGACTCAAGCAGTCGTTCAAAGAATTTAATAATTACAACCCCGGCCCCAGCTCCTGCGTATTCCTAATTATAAAGTCCTACATGTTCTTATATAACCCCTATATCCCCAATATAGCCCGGATAACCCTATGTTAGTGGACCTTACATGTGTTTTCAGAATTCCGCACCTTCGACCTCTGTGAAATCTCCGCCCAGGTTAGCGTCACCGAGCCGTCCTGCACTGCTCTCTCACTTCCCTAATTAAGGTTAGGTTTTAGGTTTCAGGCTGCAGGTTCTGAGGTCTAGGGTTTGGGAGATAGGGCTTTGAGGTCAAGATAGATTCCTATAGGGGCACCCAGACGGAACAACTGTGATCAAAGGGAACCTGGGCGCTCTGATGGGTTCCTCGGGAACTACTGGCCTAGGGTGTAGGATTGAGAATGAGCCAAATGATATGTCCTTAGGATTACGGTGAGCAATGCGCAGGGATTGCACCCCGTATCCCAAAAGCACCTGAAATCAGGAACCTGCTTGAAGCAACGTTCAAAGATGTAGTACCATTTAACACATAGTCCTAACATGAGACGTCTTGGCTTTCTCAGCCGTGCTAACGCAGCACACTTGTAGATTCATAAACAGCTATACATGGTGTACTGGCGGCAGCGGGCCATAACAAGTCTTGCTACTTTAGTCTCAACTACAGTATGCCTAACTACCGTGGCCAAAGACACTGTAATTAAGGTCGTAATGGAAAGACTGCAAGCAAGGACCCTTGATTCTTCGAAGCTACCTTTGGCACAACTGATCTGAAACCTAGAGACACGCTAAGACATGCTTCTTGAAAGTGAAACAATAGAATGTCGGCATTTTTTGGCATTGCTGATTTCGCAACACCGCGAACTGATGAGGCTGAGTATGCTACTGAAAAATCTGAGCCTCCCGAACTTTAAACCCTTCGCAAGCATCCGGTGGACTGCAGTTCTGTCTCTTGCCCTTTTTCATCCACGCCTTCAGGGTCTAGGGTCGGAGCATGGAGTCTTGCATAGGTTCGGCCCGGCGTTTCGTTCTTCGTCAATTTTCTACTGCACCAGTGCTGCGACTCCCAAAGCAAGCAAAACACAGCCAAACTGCTGATGCTGGGGGTTGCGATCAATCATTGAAGGCACGGGAAAAAAGAAACAACTGCTGCATGCTTGTTATTTGAAGGTTAGGGGTTGAGAGTCCACGTTACGTCCTACTCCGCCGGTACCAAAAGCTCATGTCTAGAAACCAAAATGTCGAAAGCATGAAGAAACACAGCGAAAACTCCAGCATTATTCCCGGCATCCTTTTCACTGTCTCCTAATCTTTCTTGAAGATCATAAAGACAACGTCGCAGCCCGCCCCGGCGTCCGTGATTGCGAGGCAGTCGGGTATGTCCCGGCCTGCAAATCAAAGATGCAGGAATTTATGGGCTTTTGACCAACACCCTCAACCTTGCAAATCCCTAAGCTTAAACGTATTGGGGGGGGCTAGGTTTTGGGGCGTAGAGCTCAAGAGCAAATTCTTGACTATAGTATCTGCAGGTATATAAAGGGGACCTTCTTTGTGGATTGAGATGGCCATGTAGGAGCACTCTTCCCCGTGCCCCGGCCAAACGGGATACACTACCCATCTTCAGGTGTCGAGGATTTCTAGCTGTCAAGAACTTGGCATATTCAACTCTCTGGACTTCGCACAAAAAATTCGGAACCTAATTTGTGCGCCAAACCCTAAACCCTAATAAATTGTGCCCTAAACCCTAAACACTAACCATACATCTGGGGGTGTGGCTGGGTGAGGTCGTAATGATTTACCCAGACATTTTGTAGCAAAAAAGAACGATTAGGGTTTAGGGTTTAGGGAAACCTGCCTATCAACTTTGCCCTAGGGGTTGGGGTTCTATAGGGTGTAGGGTTTAGGGTCTAAACTCCTTGAAGGTGAAGGCGAAAGGTTTAGGGTCTAAACTCCTTGCAGGCGTTAAGGACGGGTATCATAAGGAACATTAAGGGGGATACCAGGAATTTAGACTATAGCTCAAATGAAATCTGACATGCATAGGGACAGCTCCAGCGGGGGAAGCAGGTTTCAATTGTGGGCCCCAATACAGACCCCGAATTTTGGGAAACACCCATATACCTGAAATCTAGGAATACGGATTGCAGTAGCATACTTGAGGTCATGCAGGATTTTTCATTATGCCAAGGTTGAACTGAGTGGGCCGCAAGCTAGCCGCAGTCCCAGCGCATCAGGTAGAGTTTAGGGCTTGGGTTTTAGGGGTTTAGGGTTTGGGGCTCAAGGTTGCGGGTTTCACAGCATGAGACAGTTTTGCGCTGATCAATCAACCTGACCCTCAACCATACAGATCTGCGAGCCGTCAACAACAGTCATTACCGTACAGCTTAGGGTTTAGGACCTAGGGTAGATTACCCTAACGGGAGCCTGGAGAATTCCTGCAGATTCTACTGTAGATTTTCCTGTGACAGGGGGACCCAGCCTGCCCTAAGATGCCAATCACGGCGATGAGTCTTGAACAAGTGACATGCTGAGTTGTCAAAACTATAAGCCATTTTGGGGGAACCTAGATTAGGGGCCATCTTTTACAGGGAACCCAAACTAGCACCAGAATTCGGACAACCCAGAAAATGAAAATCAAGCTCTTATCCGTCCTATCCTGGGCTGTCCCAGCTGGCCGCCTAGTTCGTCCACCCTCAATGGCCAGCTCCAGTTGAAAACGCGGCCTGTGTCTGGCTCATGCGCAAAGTGCGTTGTTGTCTGATTTGGAAATGCAAGGTGGAGGGGCTCATCAGTAGCAACGTCAAGGATGGGGCTATGTCATTCTAATTTCCTCGGTTTTTTCTGCAAGTTTCTCAGATTTGGGTGTCCCCAACAACGAGGGTCCCCTCAAATACTTCAAAATACTACGTCGAGTCTACTCCATTTAAAAGCATTCGCAAACAAGGACTCCTAATCTTCGGGAACTATCTGTGAATATGTGCGGACATCAGTTCTTCCGTCTTACTCCAAAGAAATACGAGGATCTTCACTCTGAGGACGCAATAGAGGAACTTGCCCAAGAGGAGTCCTGACTAATTACAAAAGAATCTAAGGTGTTGGGTTTAAGGGTAGTTTTGGGTTTAGGGGTTTAGGGTTTAGCGTTTGAGGGTTTAGGGCTTAAGGGTTTCAGGGTTGACCCCAAAAAGCGATGTTGTTTATCCCGGTTTGTCCCCTCAAGATGCGCAAAGACGCGTTGAACAAGAATTCAAGAACGGCAGCTTTTGCCCGTGTTGCTGCCGTGAAGCCACCATAATATGAACATCTGAATACGAATGCCTTTTCCTTGTAATGGCCATTTGGTGTAACTTCCGTAACAGCAGTGTAATTTATGGGCTTAAGCTTGACCCGGCCTTCGGAACCTAGGGGAGCAAACGGACTTCAAAACCTTTACGCTTTTGTCTCAGCGCTGGAACAGTGTTTTATGCGCGAATTAATTACTCCCATACTGAGCCCTGCGTAAGGCTGCCCCTTAATTAGGCGCAATTGAAATTGAATGAGCAGGGAAAAGCTTAGGAGGCGATATGGTAGATGCAAAAATCCTGCATGACGCTAGGTACCTTGTACCTTAGGAATTGTGGTGCCATAGTATACTTGGGACATGCAGGCTTTTTGGTATCAACAGTTTTCCATATTTCTTGGGAGACGGACTTTGTTCAGCCTATCGTGGTCATTCCGTGCGAGGCCACCTTCAAACCACATGAGCCAAAGCCTAAACTCCTTAAAGCGGGCTTTATAGGGTTTACGGTTCAGGGTCTAAACTCCTTAAATGGGGCCTATGTAAAGGGATTGTATAGGGGACTAATAAAGGGGCTATTAAGGGGGACGCGAGGAGTTTAGACTAGACTATGGCTCACATAGGGCCAAATGTCCAGAAGCCAAACTCTTGAGTCAGGAACACGCCCCCCGGAACTCCAAGTGCAAAGTTAATATGATACGTTGGGCCCCGCAGTCCAAAAATCATACTTTAGGCTTTCTGGCTTCCTAGGAGCCGGAACCTAAAGTTTTAAGCTTCGCTTTAAGTGGCCTGCGGCGTCATCAACCTCCATGCCTGGCATGTCCTCTGATCCTGGGCATCATGAACTTCAAGAAACCAAGCCGCGCCTTAAGGATACCTTCAAAATTCTGTTTAGTGTTTAGGGACCTACAGATCCACCTGGATAAGGACTAAAGACATTAATCTAGAATGAAGTCGAGGATCACCTTTGAATGGGGGAAGGTCTGCCACTCCAAAGGTCAGAAAGCCCTGAGTTTAGGGTTCAAGGTTTAGGGCTTAAGGTTCAGGGCTTACTTTCCTCGATGCTAAGAGAGCGTAGGTCTTGCGCTGGCACGTACCGCGGTGGATGCAGATTTTTCTTGAGTTACTCGCCATCTGGAAAAAAGTTGGGAAACTCCAAAAGAAGCGGGGCCAACAGACCCCAAATACTGTAGCCTTTACTATAGGCGCCCAAAAAAGGGGACCCCTGATCGATGGAAACCCCTATTTGATGTCCCACATTTGCAGGGAATGAATGCTTCGTACCCAGTTTGAGCCAAGAAGTCTCCTGCTTGCTTTCGGACTTCCCGCTGTAAGTGCAGAGCTCTGGCATCTTTTGAAATGGGACTCCTTCAGCCACGTCCATAATTACGCGTCTGGGCCCCTGCCGTGTTGCTGTCAAGAGAGCTGGCGTACAGGAATTCCTGCTGCATTGTGGAATAGGTAGGTTCTAAAATACCGCACAACATGGTCTGGACTCGTGAGGTCTATATTCTCCATCTACTTCCCAACCCTCGTCCTGAAAGTATAACACTTACCCATGAGTGCGAAGATGCCACATCCTTGCCATCAAAAGCAAGGCCCTTCACCCTGAAATCCCGTTTCAGGGTTTAGGGAAATACCTAAACCGAGCACCCCCTGAAACCCAGGCCCCGGAATCCCTCAAACCCCACAGTCGCCCCCGGGCGGACCAAAAAAACCGGCGCACTTGCACATGAACCCGAATACGAGGAGGAGACCCCGGCTTTTTGCAAACCCCTGATCAAAAAGCATGTTTTGGCGGTTGGACCAAGCACTTGCTCCACACTGGGGGCTATAGTATCTTCATTCAAACTAAGTAGTTTAGAGTTAAACTCCACCCATGAATACTTTTACACTGTTACTGGGTGGGGACCGAACCTGACAAATACCGCAATAGTATTGTATGCCCCCCCGAAACTCTCAACCCTAACCACCTTAAACCCCTGTTCAACTGAACCCCCTACATCCTATGCTACCCAACCTTGGGCAACCCTAGACTCCCTAAACCCCGTAAACCCTACACTCCCTAAAAACTACATCCCCAAACCCTCAAAGAATCCATATAAACCCCCTAACCCCCTAAACCCGCTAATCCCTGCCCTAAACTCTAGACTCTAAACCCCGAACCCTAATTCCCTAGGCCAACCCTAGCCTCCTCGGAGACGCTTGTGCGGTCGCGGGCTGTTGGGTGATGACGGGGCCTGAGTTGGATGTTTGAGGCCTTCTCAAAGGCTCAGAAGTTGTAGGGTTTAGGGTTGAGGGTTGGCTCAGAAGTGGTGGGTAGAAAGGTTATGCATGGATATGTAAGGAGAATGATGGAGACTCGGATGGAGCAGGAAATGGAAGATCGAGTGTCAGCGGGTCTGGAGGTTGAAGGTTTCTGAAAGACTGAGGAGCTAGGGATGTGAGAGTCTAGAGTTTAAGTTTTTGGGGCTTGAGGGGCTGTAGGATTAAGGGGGGGGAGTATATTGAGCATGTTTTGCGGATGTGCTGTGTTTTTGTTAGCAAGGAAACTTGCGGATGTGCTGCAAGGAATGACGGAGTGGATCATTGCAGTAGGGGCTTGTGGTTGTTCGGGTTCAGGGCTTTAACGTCTTGGGGCTTCGGGCGCTGTAGGATTTTGAAGTTAGAGCTTTCAAATCTCAGCGCCTTAGGTTTGGGGTTTAGGGTTCAGGATTTGGGCCGAGGGTGCAATAAGTGATCTTAGGGCTTCATGGTCTTTGGGGCTTACGAGTCTTCACTGTTCAATAATAACTATAATAATATACAATAATAACTATAATAACAATAATAACTATAATAACTATAATAACAATAATAACAATAATAACTATAATAACAATAATAATAACTGTAATTAATCGATCCGCACAGCCGACTATCTTTGTGGGTCCTGACTGTGGCTTGGCGGTTGAACTCATGCTATGGAACCGTGACCTCAGCCCTGATTTCGTTTGGTCTTTCGCGCCCTTTGAAAATACTGCTTGGTACAATGGATGGTGAAGCTCCCGCATGACCCAAGTACCTTATACTCTTTGCGTTTTGCGTTGTAGTAGACTAAGGTTGTGAAAGCCTCGTATCAACAACATGCCTGCGCAGGGGCAACCTTTTTCTGCTTTTACTCACGATGAACCCTTTGGAGATGATATCTTGGGTACTGCCCCCACCCACAAAGGTCTCAGTATCAAGCCAAAAAAGACGTGCAGCCGATCCTCCATGTGAAGTGTAGTCTAAACTCCTGGTATCTCCCTGAATAACCCCTATAATAATTGCCTATATACATATATAATCCCCTATATAGCGCCCCCTTAAGGAGTTTAGACTACAGCTCGTGTTGTAGGCTGAGGATCCAAGTTTGGCATCTAAACACGTATGCTGTCCCGCAACTCGCATGGAAAACCCAGATGAACCCTCTTGAAGGAGAGCAATTGTTCTTCCTGAGGCCTCTTGGGGCTTCCATGTTAAACTAGAGGAGCACGGAAAGGGCCATAAAGACACAAAAGAAACTGCAACGGCCATGTGCTCAAGATTAGGGTCGGCGCGTACTCCGAAGTATAACCCTAAACCCTAAACCTAAAAGTAGCCGGAGGTAGGAATAACCAAAACAAAACATTTTGACACCTGTCCAACGCGGGAGCTGCCTATATGAGCTCTGGTCTGAACAAACTCCCGGTATCCCCCTTAATAAGCCCTATAGTAGTCCCCCAAATATAATCCCCATATCACCCCTGGAAGGAATCTTAGACCCTAAGCCCTAAACCCTATAGAATCCCCTATATAACCCCCTTTGAGGAGGTTAGACTACGGCCCCTTATGGTACGCTGAGGCGCGCGGGCCATGGTAGCGGGGGGTGCCACCGGCAGTCTCTACGCTGCAGAGCAGCAATGGCGGTGAGCAGGAGATGGCGGCAAGCAGATTGGGTAGTTCCCGAGAGTCTAGGGTTTAGGGTCCTATTCTGGTACCCCTAAATATTAGGTGCCGTAAAATAAACTATAGCCAAAAATGGCCCACAATTTTGAGAACCATCCAGGTGATTCTTAGCCTGCTTCAGAGGCCTAGGGCTTGGGAATCTCAAGCTAGGGGTATCTACAGGACCTGGGCGAATGGCAAGAATCCTGAATTAAGGCCGTTTTGGGTCATATTCCAAAACCCTTAAACCCTTAAACTCTAAGCCCCAATAACGACTACAGGGGTGAGCTGGTTCAACCGTGCTTGCAATTGCCCAGAACCCACTTTTTTTGGCTACAATCGTGATCTAAGCCTGCCCCTGGCGGCAACCTCACCGGCTCTGAAACCAAGATGATTTAAGGTTTAAGCTCTGAATAAGATGGCTAGAAAGGGCCTTAGGAATGTAAAACAACATGTAAACTTCTGTATGGGTGAAACAGTATGCAGCTGCTTTAGGGTCCAGGGATTTATTCAAATAGTGGCGAATCAAATGGAAGAAGCATGGAAACTGACATGCAAGTAGGGCTTCTATAGGTCTATGATAGGGGTTGTACTATAGGAGCCTAACCAACGAGTGTACGTCTCGAGGTGTGCTATGCTACAGCTTCAGTAATTGCATTATGAGGGGAGGATATTTGTAATTCTTCAGGCTGCACTTGTCCTCTGTGCTTGGAAGTTCAAGGAAGGTTTTGCCCTAAACCCAGAACCCAAAGGCTTAAGCCCTAGCCAGCCTCGACCTTAACCCGTAACCCTGAACCTTTAACCCTCAACCTCTCAACTCTAAACCAACTGTCAAAGAGTTTAAGTTTGCACCCTGAATATCTTTGTAACCTAGGTTTTGGGTCCCAAATACCTTTATAACAGGCCATACTCCATGCTTGAGGGACCCAAACCCAAGGGTACAAACCCTGAGGGGCCTAAGGGGTTTGACCCTGAACCCTGATCCCTAAACCCTAAAACCTAATGCCTAAACCCCTAAACCCTCAAACACTTAAACCCCTAAACCCTCAAACCCCTAAACCGCAAACCCTTAAACCCTCAAACCCCAAATCCCAAACTCCTAAATCTAAAGCCCCTAAACCCTAAAACCCTTCAAACCCCAAACCCTCAAGCCTAAAACCCTAAACCTTTAAACCCTAAACCAACTCCTTTGCACAGAAATGCCCTGGAGCCCTACAGCGAGGGTAGCCACTGGCATCTCCTGGGTCAGCAGGCTATCCTGCTCCAAAATTTCCTGGGTTTAGGGGTTAAGGGTTTAGGGTTCAGAGTGTAGGCTTCAGGTTGAGGAAGGAGGTGGTTTTAGACTTTCTGGCGGCTAGTAGGGAATAAGGGAATATATCATATAGGGACTACATAGGAACTATGTTCCCCTATTCCCTAATTGAACTACTAACCACCAATAAGTAGATGTAACGCTTTTAGTTTTGCGACTTAGGCTTTGAGATAGGGTTGAGGGCCCGGGATCTTACATGCAGATTTTTGCTGCTACCATGAGCATCCAAGGCTATCCCTGAGCACCTTATACCCTATATCAACACTAGACCTTATACCCTTATCCTGTAAACCCTAGACCTAAACCCTGAACCCGTATCCCTATAACCTACCCAGGGCTAAGCACTCGCGCTCCCAGCTTAGAGCTGAGCCATGGCAGGTTCAAACCTCAAATCCTAAGCGCGGTTAAAGGGTTTGGGGTTTGGGGTTTAGGGTTTAGGGTTCAGAGTCTGTGGTTTAGGATGTAATTAGGGTTTCGGCTTTCGGCTTTAACACTAAAACCCTCAAGGAAGAAGCATGGACGGAGGTTGTGGCCAGCATCTTTGCCCTAAAACCCTAAAACCGGTTTCCAGACAACTCTGAGAAAGTGAATCAGAGTTGTTGACACAGCCTCATTCCATTGATTCATGCCGCAGTTGCAAGTACGCTGCGACTTGCTTGAGAATATGAATAGCACATGTGAGGCAGGTCCAGTTGAGAATATCCAGTTGGGAGGAAATCATGGCGACTGTGTGATGGCAAACAGCAAGCAGGCCCCCAGAACTGAAAAGCCATCGAAACCGAAAAAGGCCAAATCGCGCGTACACGGATACTACATACCGGAAGAGA
This sequence comes from Symbiodinium pilosum, assembly GCA_905231905.1. NCBI lineage: Eukaryota > Dinophyceae > Suessiales > Symbiodiniaceae > Symbiodinium > Symbiodinium pilosum. Next base: position 6,367 of record CAJNIZ010000437.1, on the reverse strand, counting down.
GGGCAAATTCATGGAAACCCTAAACCCTATATATCTCCATGACCCTGGTGTATCCTTGGACAGCCACTATATAGCCCCTATAACCCCTGCAGGGTGAGCTAGACATACATACATACATACATACATGTATACATATATATATATATGTGCATGCCCATATACGAAAAGAAGGCAAGCCAGCCAGCCATGGCGCCATTACCCGGTTGTGTCTTGCTTCCGCATCCAGTGACAGGGGCGAGTTCGGCCTCTTGAACTCCTGCTGCTGTCTACGCTAGTGGTCTACGGCACTGCCTAGCTTTTTCACGAGTCTAATTCAAGTAGATTGTTTTGGTGTCATGTTAAGGTTCTGTCACAAGTGTAGGAGTATAATCCTGGCAGGCAGGGTCTCTGTGTATGCTCTCTTTACTACAAATCCTGAGTTCTTTCAGGCTACCTGGAAGAAAGCAGGACCTGATAGGCCGCTGCATGATTGAAAATTCAAGGCAATTGCCCTAATTGGGGTTGTAGGTGCCCCAGTAAATATAAGGCATGTGATGCATCATTCCCTTGTAAGTGTTAATTGAAGTAGAAACCCCTCATGAGGGGAGATTGTTTACCCCTCGACTCTACAGATCGCCTTCGAACATTGGTGAGCGTGTGGGGTGAGCAAGTGGCTTCATTACCTGCACATCCCTAAACCCTAAACCCTAACCCCAAACCCCCAAACCACCACCTACAATAGGTTGCCGTTGCCCAAGCTGAGGTCCGGCTTTGATGAACCTGGTGAGGGTTCGTCGGTTGCCCAAGCCCCTTCATCTCAAATAACAGTCTGACGAGATGCCCTGCAAGATGAGGAATGTTCAACGTTCGCACAATCGTTCAGGGTGTTGCCAAGAACCTCATGAACATCCTGACATTTTAGGCTGAAACGAAGTGGAAACATCCCCATACAAAGCCCTGTTCAATGCGGGGGTTACCCTAAAACCGCTAAGCCGCTATGCGTCAAGCCCTGAACCCCAAACCAGCCAAAAAGGACAGACATCAAGCAACCTACCTCATAGCGAAGAATCGGGTCCGGTCTGGGGAACTCTTTCTAGCCTGGGAGCTCACATGACTAGCCCTTAGGTCTGTCACCGTTTAAGCACTACGCAAAACCCACAATATCCCACATTCAGGCTTGGATGGCCGGGAACGAATGTCTCACAGCCAGACCTTAAACCCTTAACCCAGTTTCCATTTCATTTTCCACTTTCTGTTCCATTTGATTCTCCATTTGAGGGGGTTAATGGTTCAGGAGAGGACAAGTCTGTTACCCCGAAGCCTCCTTCTTCTCCTTGCCTTCCTCCGGCGCACTCTCCTTGACTTCGGATGCTGCATACTCCTCGATGGTGCTCCAGGGGAGGCGGGTAAGTAAGCAGGGACAGTATTGATATCCAAGTGCATCTTGGACTATATATGACTATATAGTATGAGCCATGATCTAAATTCCTTGTATCCCCTTTAGAATCAACCCCGGAGCTTAAACCCAAAACCCTATATAACCCCCTTCAAGGATCGAGGGTACACTATAGCTCATATGAAGAATGAATACCGAGAACCGCTGCTGCACAAGCTAAGGACTTGAGCTCCAGTTCGTTTGAGGGAGAGTTCAACCCTAACTTAGCCACTCCGAAGCCCAGAAGTTATATTCCCACTTACGCAGATAGAATATGGCTTGGGGTAGATTATAATAAGATACCCATATCCCACATTCTATCTACTTAGGGGGGACTATGACCCTGACCCTAAGCCCTATACCCTCAAACCTATCTACTTAAAGGGGACTATGGGTAGGGCACACAACCTCCGCCTTTCCTCCACAAGCTCGCGACAAGCCTTGCGGACGAAAAGGACAGGATCCTGGCGGCGGAATTGCGGGAGTGTGAAAACGGTTTAGGGATTTAGGGGTTTAGGGTTTGGGGTTTAGGGATTTAAGGGTTTAGGGTCAAGTTTAGGGTTTAGGGATTAGGGTTTAACTTCAGGGGGACAATGGGGTCTTCGCAAAGCACCCCGGAGATATACGGAGATAACACAACGGCTAAAGTGTCCTTGCTACGAATCTATGCAAGCAATGAGTAACTTCCCAAATCTGTGTAGAGGCTCTTCTGTTGACAGAAAACCTGCCTGCGCATAAACCCTAACCGTAAACATTTCCACGGCACTCGCTAGTGGAGGAGCATTAGCTTCCCAAAGTTGGCATTGTCTCCAGTTAGAGAATTTGCAATGAAGAATCGGAATTTGGGGTCTTGCGACCTGAAGAATTGCTTCCAGGTACACAACTACTACTGTAACGAGGAATCGGAATTTCGGTTCTTGCGACCAAATAAATTGCTGCGAGGTATACGGTTAGCACTACAGCTACTATTACATTATGACACCTCTTACTACTATGACTGCTACTACCGTTATTGTTATTACTACAACAGTTGCTTGACTGGGTTGCTTTTAAGGAACTTACATGAAGTTACTATATTGGGGAACCCCTATGATTTACTATATATATATACCCATTATGGTAACTTAACTTAAGTTCCCTAACAGCAACCCAGTTGAAGGCCCGAAGATGCTAGGTGAGAGCCACTGCTGCGCATGCGCATGTCCTGGCTTGTGTGATCGGGAAATGAAGATCCCGAGGGCTGAGCAGAAATCCATGAAATTTCAGTGATGACCCCAATGCAAGTGGTATTTATACAACGGAACTTAGGAGGTTTATAAGTGGGTTATAAGTACAGCTATATTTGGCTGACCTGCAACCCTGATAGACTCCTGCAGCCACCACCTTGCTTATGCTAATTAGAACATGAGGTAGTGAATCGTCATAGTAGTTTCTATATCATCCCAAGACTTTGTTGATTGATATACGCTTTTCCCCAATTCCCCGCGCCTTTGGTAAAGAACGCACGGACTCGAAGCCCTTCATCTCCACCAGATTCCGAACCCAAAAAGAGCGTTACAGATCCCTTTGTCATGTATCCCCTATATGGCCCATGGTGCCAGGCACGGCGCCCTACCCTACAATCCCAGATGACTCCACCTAAACCCTCAATCCTAAACTCGGAGACATATGGTAGTTTCCCTAAATTGCTGTTCCCAAAATGAGGGATGTATATAGGGCCCCGTATTGTAATGGGAACCCAAATATAGGACCCCGTATTATAGGGAATTTAGACCAATCCCCATATCTCCAGCCCCCTTGCCTCCACCACGCGCCGTGGCTTGCCGCCTCGGGGACTCTTCCGTGACAACGCCTTCGCGACCTGCTCGGGCCTCGGCTCGGCTGCACAGAGGGTTTATGATTCACCTGTAACCCCAGTTACCTACAGTTTAGTAGCAACTACCGCCCTATCTACTGGGTAGAACCTGTCACACTGTAGGTAATTGGAGCCACAAGTAGGGTTTACAAAAGCCCCCAATGAGTCACAATATGTCCCTGGGGATCCGCGTCTACGTATTCTTGAACCCAGGCCGGACGACAACTTCATGGGATGCCGATATACATACCCATTATATATTATATGCGAATGATACCTACGCTGAATTCTAAGGTTTAGTTCGGGTACTTTGATTTACTTGGATCCTTAGGGTGTGGCAAATGCCATGTGTCTTGCTTCGGATGCTTTTCAAATGATCACGGTAAACCCTTGGCAGTGAGCTTTTCAACCCCTCTGCACTGCCGCTGTTATGCAAAGAGTTGAAGCGCAGGGCAACGCCCTTTACTTCTGAGGCTTGCGGTCCTTTTTGAAAGGAATGAGGACCCTACTATGTGGAAATTTAACATGGTGTGCACAATTAAGTTTTTGCTACTGGTCCTGTCTTTTAGACCTTCCTGCTGATGCTGGGGAAGAAACAGTAATAACCTTCGTGACCGTCTGAAAAGCCTCAGCAAAACAACACCGGGCCATTCCAAAGAAAGGTAAATGGCCCTGTTTGCATCTTAAATCCCGAACTACCACACCCTTATTCGTAAAGGGAACTAGCCCTAAACCCTAGGCCTAGGCCTAGTGGAAATCCTCACCGAAGATCAATAGCACGCACCGGAGCCTAGCCTTGACAAGCGATCGGAAGTCTCCTGCAACCATAGCGCCGGCAAACATCAAAGTCCCCAACACCATGAGCACACAGTTTACTGGGTTGCTGTTGAGGGATGTACAGTAAGCTGCTATAATAAGGAAACTGCTGGTGTGTACCACCAACAGGCTGTGAAGCAGAAATAAGTGGAGTAGCTAATTCCCTTATCTCATGCAACCCTGCCATGGCACACACAGTAGGCGGAGTTTATTTTTACACAAAGCGCGAGACA
>CAJNIZ010000436.1:98713-136946 GCA_905231905.1 Symbiodinium pilosum | reverse complement strand
CTTGTTGTTCGTGTGTTCAACTTTAATCAGTGGTTTTCATGACAGCAAGCCTGCAGCTGCTGTTGGCTCTTTTCTCCGTAGCTTTCGTGTCATATTGGATCACGGAGACTAGTCATGGCTCTGGCCGTGGCAGTGGGCCTCACCCTGCTGGTGAAAGTATCTGCTGGGCCTCGGGCGGCTGTGGTAGTTGCGGGGGAGGCCACATCCTAGCCATGAACCAAAAGGGGATTTCCGAGTCCTTGGCGCGCTTGAAACTATTATCTTCTAGGACTGTTGGAATCATTATGATGCCCACGATACCTTAAGCGTTAGCATGGCGAGAAGGCTTATTGCTTGCACCATCGTGATTGTTCATCTGTGCTACGGTGCAGTTTCGTCTCTCTAAGTGAAGAGGAGTTAATCCAGAGCGCTTCGCCCCCGACTCTCTTCACTGAGAAGCTTCAGAGCCTTGGGAGAGTTTTGAGGTAAACTTTGAGCCTCACATCTGGGATATATTTATCTTCATATCATCAAGAAGACCAAAAAGGCAGATAGAGATAACCCGTATGTGGTATGTAGTCCCTACTATTCCCCACTGTGATCCCCATGAGTTCCCCAACATTTTCCACTATAAATCCCAATGCAATCCCTACATAATCCCTGTCTTGAGCTGCAGCTTCTCGAGGATGGGTGCCTCCAACTTGGGGCGCCTGGAGATACTGGGCTCCTGCTGCGGTGCTGCTAGAGGCATTGGGCTTAGGGTTTAGGGTTTAGGGCTTAGTGTGTAGGGTTCAGTGTTTTAAGTTTTGGAGTTAGTGTTTAGGATGTAGGATTTAGACTAGAGCATAGTTGCCTTTTGGCCTCGAGGTTCCGGCTTGGAACAATGGAAAGATACCGTGTCCAGCACATCTACGCCCATAACTTTCTTTTCCACTGGTTTTCCCGGGGAAAGTGTTGTATGTTGTTAGCTGCCATTTCTTTACCACGCGATCTCAAAATGGACAAGGCCATGTAAATACATAAGCATCGCATACATCTATCCATTTTCCTGCAATGCGTGGGTGTTGCAGTCAGGGTGTGATTTTATGTCGCTTTCCTTTCTGCTCCAGGCAAAGCCTTTCAAGTTGTCGGCTCCATCAACGCGAACACGCTTTATGGAAGCACATCCGATGTTTCGAAGGTCATCTTCAAGGACGGCAATTGCAGCTGCCTGCTCATGATCTAGCAATTGCCCTGGCTTTGTCGTTTGTGGTTTTAGCTTGATTGACTGGGCATCTTGGAAGCAGGGCCTGTGGGGAGTGTGAGGATATGTGGGGATTCATTTTGAGCGGCTCTCATGTACCTGGTAGTATGGACTGTAGTGTTCAGATCCAGGTGCAATCGACAAGCAGACCTTAGATGTTCACAGCAGAGCGGAATGCGATTACTTCTATATCTATGAGAACAAGGCCTACGCCCACAACGACTTTGCAGCCAATTGCGTGCCGGCCACGATCTGCAATCAGAATGTTGTGGGCATGACCAAGGGCCTCGTAGCAACCTATGGGGTCATCTTGCAAATCTTGCAGCAAAACCTGGGCTCGCTCTACTGGTTGGGCGAGGGTCAGACAAAAGACTGCTTCAAGGCCATGAACCAGATTAACATGGGCAATACCAACGAGCTCCTTGTCACAAAGCCGGACCTTGTTGTCTTCGGACATGTCGTCAACTACAAGACAGTCACTGGGTGGCTGTTAAAGAATTTGAAGTAAGTTCCCATAATACGGGTTCATAGATGTATATAGTAAATGATAGGGCTTCCTTATTATGGTAACCCCAAACCCTGTATACAGATATATATATATATCTATACATATTATACACACACACACACCTACACACGTCATAATACCCCTATGATAGTACCTTGACCTAAGTTCCCTGACAGCAATGCAGGTCATGGAGGTCCCAGGCATGAAGCGGCTTGGAGCGATAGACTCTTTGAGCAACTGCAAGAACGATACCACCACGGGCTACCTCTTCGTGCACGAAAACCTTTACTGGTCTAAGCGAAAACAGGAATTGGACTTGGGGGAGTTCACAGAGTTCAAGCAGGCACGTCAGATGTGCCAAAACTCGCATGTTGCAGAGTGGCGGTGAGGTAAGAGATTGGGCCCACTCACCAGATCCAGACCTGCAGGCCGAAGAGCAAAAGAAGTTGGAGAGAGCGAAGAAGAAGGCCATGGAAGCAGCAGAGAAGGCCTGCTCAGGGTTGCAGCTGGGACAATTTTTGATACTGGTATGGACACTCCAGCCCCAACCGGAGCAACAGGGGTCTTGAGCCCGAGCCCCCGCTGTCTTAGGTTGCATCAAGCCATCAAACCGTATCAAACCACCGCAGAGTCCTGACTGGCTTGATCGTTTTTTTTTTTGGTATTGTGCCAATTGAATGGATGATCCTCATGAGGAAGGCTCCACACCAAGCTGTTGAGGCATTTGTCTGCAAGATGCAGAACAGTGAGGGGCCTACCCTGAATCGACATGCTTGCCACGCTTCTACCCAGCCTACCCCTCCATGGGCCGTCGACTTCTCTCGATCCTCGAAACTGTCGTCGCCTTGGGCCCCTCGGTGCTCTGGCGTGCTCTTGGGATGCTATTTGGAGGAGAACTCTCGAGTGCTGTTTGGGTGTTCTTTCGTTCAAGCGCTCTTGCGCAGCGCTGTGCGTTCTTGAAGTGTTCCAGTGAACTCACTTTGATGATGTGTGCACAGCAGTATGCTTGCACTGTAGTATCTGCTCGTACCTTCAACTAGTGCTCGTCGCACGGTTCTTGGAAAGCTCACATCCTGCTAGTGTTCAACGCCTTTTGGGAAGCCCTAGACAGAATTCTGGTGAATCCTTCAATTTGCAACAGCACGAGGCAGAGAAAGCGCAGAAGGAAGAAGCCGAGAGAGAGGCGAAAAAGCAAAAAGTGGCAGCCTTGGCACGGGATGGAAACTATACAGTATGTTTGGGGAATATTGGGATAATGGAAAATAATATCGAAACTGCTATGATGGGCTATATAGGGGTCGTATTCGGTGTTAATTATCCAGCTTATCGTCCTTGTCATAGTCGTAGTTCTGCAGGCTGTGCCGTTGGCGATGGCGGCAATATGGGTGGCAGTAGTAGTCATTAGATGCCATATGGAGATGAGGCTTATCCAGCGGACCCCAAGACCTGATAATCAGATTGCGATGCGGAGGCTCAGAGTAACGGGTTGTGATATGTGATATGTGAGAGTTGTGCAGAGTTACGCTGCCTGGTAATCTTCTTAGACTATTGCCAGGTTCACTTGCAGTCCGCATCGTGCTTGCATGTCGCAATACCAGCGTGAAAACTCACACTGCTGACAAGTTGTAGTCCTGCAGTCCTCAGAAAGATTGCAGGGTCAGACACTCGGCATCTTTAGAAATACATTTTGCAAGATGTCCTGTCAGTCCTGGGTCAGAAGGTGCGTTAGGCACCACTAGCACCTATTCTGTGCCTGTGCTAGACATGACCTTGGGTCGTGATTGTTTGTTGTTCCTTGTCTGGAAGAATTTGACGTAGCCATACAAATGCATGAGAAGCGGGGAGAATGTTTCCGTGCACAATCAAATATCTCCTCCGCCTAGTCTTGTTGGTGACGTCGGTGGTTGTTGGCAACAATGCCTTGACTGAAACGCATGGTGCTGGAGAAGATTCTCTTTTCATGCTGGTTCTGGTCACCTCAAATGTACCGATGGCTCTACATGAACTGAAAATCGCATTATCAGATTCGTCACTTGGTCAAGGCCACTGTTGCAGGAATCTTGTCAGGAATTCACTTAATCACAAAAACTGCTGCTGCTGCTGCTGCTGCTGCTGCTGCTGCTGGAAGCCGACAACCCCAACATGCTTCACTTGGAGCAGAGACCTGGATGTCACTAGATATGAAACTGCAGATCTGCTATAACCTCTGCAGACAGGGCTTCCTTACGGGGATGTGGGCATTCTTGTAAGAAGCTCGGCAGGTCTGAACAGCAGACTTGCATTTACTATGTGTATCGGGTACTGGCATAGGCAACAGGAGGTTGTTGAAGACTTTATCGAGATTTGGGAAGACCATTCCTTGTGGAAGTTAGTTCGAATAAAGGACCATGCAGCTCCCCAACATCTGAGCCCTCGATCTTGCCGAGGCTGAAAATCCGCTAATGGCTCCCATGCAGGATTCTTTGCTCAGACTTTCTTGTTTGATGCAACAGATTGGCAACTTGACTTAGTCTTGGTTGGTGTGCCTCTGCCTGTACAATTCCCTGCCTATGTCCGAGACCCAACGTCAAAAGCCGCGTGCTGTTTGTCCCGCAACAAGGGGGATCTTCGCGCAGTCTCGTGAGTAGCAGTATAACATTGTGGCCTTTAGCTGCAAGCGGAACATAGTCTTCTGGTGTCAGGGTACACTTTTAGGGTATCTTGGGGGATGCGGAGATGCTGACGTTTAGAAGCACCCAAGTAGATGTTGTTGCCAAGTATTTTGGGAACGAGGAGCAGATGGTGACAGCGATGACGGCACCTAAGTTGATGGATGAGGCAGGGAAATGGGTCTCTTAAGAATTCTGCACGGCTTATGTATTTCCATGAAAGTCTTCATGCTTGAAATGGTGACGTGAAACTGCAGTCTCTATCCAAAGGCCAGTATGGATGTAGATGATAGTGTAGTTGTCGTCATCATCGCTGCCGCTGCCGCTGCCGAAGCCGTGGTGGCCGCCACCGCCGCCGCCGCCGCCGCCGCCGCTGCTGCTGCTGCTGCTGCTCTGATTCTTCTTATTGTTGTTGCTGCTGTTGTTGATTCCTCGACCTCCACCTCCACCTCTTCCTCCATCTGCGTACCTACTGACTGACAGCCGACTGGCTCCTGAGGCCGCTCCAAAGCTTATCATTGGATCTGCACACTTTGATAGACATCAATTGACAGCCAACTACATATTCTTTCCAAGAAACTTCCGCAGTGGTGTAGACAAAAAACACAACATATGAGCGCTTGTTGAACAGCATGAAGGGCGTCTGCACTTCTTTGCTTATAACTTATAACCGTTGAATCGGTACACCATGCTCAATTTACAGAGCGAACGCATCACGCAAAAGACATATACCTTGCCTATATGCATGTATACATGAAAGCCTCTCAGGAGTGGGTGGCCTACTAGTACTCTGACTGATGATACACCCTGGCTACACCTACTGCTGTGTATAGCTACTTGTATTGCCAAGTCAGTTGTTCACGTGAACAAGTTGTTTCCTGATAGCAAGCGTTGCCATGATCAGGTGAACAAGATTGGGCAGGCGCAGACGTCTCCGACAAATGCTGTTGGACATGGAGAGTTTGAGAACAGCAGTGGTGGCATCCATAATCCAATAGATACTCAGTACGAAGGGTGGTGTGAGGAGACATTTGGGTCAGTGCTCGCGGCCTGATGCATGTTGACACTTTCGGGGCTATCAAAACCTTGGACATGTCAATGACAGGCTCCTCTCGCGCCACCGCCGCCGCCGCCTGCCGTCACTGTCGTGACACCGGCTCCCAAATCCGTCTGATACTTGGTGGGCGGAGCTTTTGGTCTGAAAGGGTGGTATGCAGAAAGAGCTCCTGCAACCAGCATGTAGTTATTCTCGCCACCAACAGTTCGTCTATGTGAACAAATTGACTCTTGCTGCCAAGCCTTGCCATCATCAGGCGAACATTGGGCAGGCGCAGACGTTTCTGACAAATGCCGTTGGGAATGGAGAGTTTGAGACCTGCAGTGGCGGCATCCATGGAAATATCAATGACAGGCACCTCCTGTGCCCGTGGTGCCCCCGCCTGCAGTCGCTGTGCCCGTGGTGCCCCCGCCTGCAGTCGCTGTGGTGACACCGGCTCCCAAACCCGTCTGATACTTGGTGGGGCACAGCTTTTGGTCTGAAAGGGCGGCATGCAGAAGGAGTTCCAGCGAACAGCATGTAGCCATTTTCGCCACCCAGCCGCTCGCCACAGGCCGCAAAGACGGCGAAAGCCACTGATAAGGCTGAAGCAGTCTTTGGCTCAGGGTTGACATGCTGCAGGTGGACACCGAGTTTGCAGCTCTCTTCTGCGATAAGGATGCAAAGCCGAAGGCTGCTGCCCAGACCAGCAAGACACCGTTGCCGACCGTTCCGGCAGTCCATGCCTTGGGTGTAAGGTATTCATCCTGTGTGCATACCAGGCTTTCCCTGTAGTATTGATTCGTGGATGGTACGAGGCAAAGCCGGTCCAAATGCCCAGTGCGTTTGCGCAGCAGGCTGGGGAGTTTAGCAGAGTTTCCTGACATCGAACAGGCATGCGCATTGCAAGCTTTAGCAATAATGCTGCGATGCCACCAGGTGGACAACATGCTCAAGGCGCCGGATTTGAAGGGTTTAACACACGACGTGCAGCGCACAGCGTCAATTCCAGCAGGCCGTTCATTGAGAAGGTAAGCTTGGTGTGTAGGTCGAGGGGGCCGGCACGGAATTTTGACCGTTTGCAGGTTGCCCATTCTGCAAAAGCCGGGACTGAACAGGCTAACGGCTGAGCTTCGCAAGTAATTGAAGGTCTTATTTGAAAAGTTTCTGCGCTGCTGATCCTAGGCTGCGAAAGTCAGCGCCCAAAAAGTCCTGTACTTGGCGTTTCCGGGACCTGCCCGAATGTGCTTTTTGTCCTCGTCTCTTTGGCAGGCCACAGATTCCGCAGACAAGGTCCGTTGCTGGCTTGCGTACTGGTGGCTGAGAAAGAGAAAGAGGGTTGAAATCTGAAGGCGGTTGATGCTGCGAAGACCGATGTGGCGAAGGCCAAGGGGAACCTCTCACAGTTAAACATGAAGATTAAGCACTGGGAATGCCAGGTGGTGTACTATCGAACACCCTTGGCAATTGTTTCCGTAATCAACAGAACAACAAGCCGTGTTGTGAGCCTTTTCAGTTTGCGGATGTGGGGACGAGCCAGATTTATCGCTTAAAAAGCCTGATGCTGCGCATCACAGGCCGCTGAGGCTGCAAAAGCCAACTTCATAAAGGCCGCAGCGGTCCCTAGCTTAGCTGGACATATATGAATAGCAATGTGGTGGTATAGCTGCCTGAGGATGTGAAGTCTGCAGTGACTGCCCCGGAGACAGTGAGCACAATCGCAAGCCGGCGGCTGTCTGCCGACTTTCTGGTGTAGGGGTGCTCGGGCAATGGCTGGAGCAGGCGCATGTAAATTAGACAACGTCCGTCCATGGGCGCACAAGAAATGATGCCACAATGCTGGCGGCTGCGCCAAGAAAAGAGTGCTCATCTCAAGCGTGAAGCTCGTAAGGTTGTGAATGATCCAGGTACGTCTTGAACTTTCAACCACCTAACACCAAGCCTTCACCACATGGACTGCAGTGCAAAGGGCACCGGCCATGGGACGGAGCCGTGAATATCAGCAGGAGACTAGATTACTGTTACATTTTCTTGTATTTTCTACTGATGCTGCTGACAGCATCATGATTGTGAATCAAGCCGTACAGCTGCGGGATTCGAGGCTTGTTTAAGTTCTGGTCTTGACAAGAACAAGCGAAGGGCTGAACGAAGAGAGCTCCAGCGAAGAGCATCTCAGCACATTCCGGCAGAAGGTTCGTGTCAGGCAAGCCTTCTGATATAGCCGACACACTTGTACACTTCATAGACCCTGACCCACCAAACCCCCACAACGATAGACACAACCCCTTAAACAACCAAGACCCTGAACCCCTAGATGAATCCTGAAGACTAAGCCCCTAAACCCTAAGCTCTATACCCGTAATCCGTAAGCCCTAAACCCAGCATGATTTGAGCTGTTTGAACGAAAGAGAGACAAGAGCTTCTGTATGTGTTACTGCACATGCCCCAACACAACAGTCAGATGGGCTGTAGCTACAAGCAACTCATGCTTTTGTTGAGAGGGAGCTGCTGCAGGTACTACCACGACCGCCATTATTATTACTTGTGCTTTTACTACTGGTCGTTGATACTAATGCTAGCGCTGCTACTACGGCTAGTGCTTCTACTGCTGCTACGACTTAGTGATGGCTAAGCCGATTTATTGATCAGCATAGGGAGAAACGGTGATTCGAATGGTTTAGTGTGTTTGCAGTCGTGCAAGTTTATGTCCATAGGTAGTACGAGTCGTGCGCCAAGGGGGTGAACTTGCGGCTGTCGGCATTGCAGGCAGCAATGAAGGCGGAAGGGGTCTGACAGGAGTGCATCCGCGAATGAGGGTTTGAAAGCTTGAGGGGGTTGATGTTCAAATGAGCATTCTGAGACTTCAGCGCCCTTCCAGGCAACAGAGGAACATTGGCGACAGCTTGCAAGCAACAAGTGGTGATGCTTGGAACTGCGCAGCAATTGCCATGAACTTTTGACCGGGCAGGGCACTTCTAAAGCTTGGCTCTGAGCGCTGGTTGCTGCCGACACCTTAAGATTCTTGGTCGAAAAGCTGCCAAAGCTTTTCACGGTCCACTTCAGCAGAATACCCCCGATAATCTCCAAGCGCCAAACGATAGGCCCTAACCCTCCAACCCTAAGCCTCAAAAAAAAGGTCCTCTGGTTTTCAGAAACATGAAGCTCTTGACCACGAAACCTATATCAAAAGACCTAGACCCTTGTCACATTGGCATGACTTGATGCTGCACAGTCAGGCCTCAGAAGTGCAGGAGATCAAGCCATGGGCCCAGCGAATCATTGGTTTTGGTTCCCAATTAGACAGCCACATGTCATCATGCTAATCAAGTGCGGGTGGGGGGCCTTTTGAAAGCGCTGTTCTAAGCAGCTATTTCATCAAGTGTTCAAAGTTTACAACGGACTCTGAACGACTTATACGATGAGGCTGTTTGTGTGCGCGCTCTTGTTGTTTTCCTGCTTGTGGTTGTAGTAAATGCAGTTTCTGGATAAGGAATTGGGCACAATCTTGCAGTAACAGACGGCTCCGGAAATTACTTCCGTTGGCCATCATCTTCGTTTGGCCACCTATTTTGTACGGACACTCGCTTTGGTCAGTGCAGATATTTTTTTCCAAGTTTGGGGCCTGGAACCTACGCACCACTAGAAGGCAAATACTGTTGATTCGTAAAGCTGTGGAGAGCGTAGAAGAAGACCTGAATGAGGAAACTATGGGTCATCTTCTCAAGGCAGTCTGCTGTTCTGTCGGTTGGATCGTCAAGACGGCTAGGATTCAAGCAAGAAGCAAGAGGGGGGCGATTGCACAACAGTGCACATGCACAAAAGAGGTTGCACGCTCCCTTGCAAGAGCCAAATTTCAGCTTTACACGGTTCAGCAAGCATCCGAAGCAAAACTGTGTAGGAGACGAGCATGCCTGACCCATCTTTCATGCTGGTACTGTGGCATTACGTTGTGCTGTGTTGTTTCAAGCTATTCGCATTCGCTGCTACATTGCACGGTTTCCTTTCAGCGTTGTTCTCTTGTGCCTGAACTCTTCAACGTGTCGGATGTTTATGACAGTTGTCTGTCTTCTGTTGCCTCATTTTTGAAGTGTTTGTTTACTTGGTCTCAGGTGGTCGGATGTCGATGGTGCGGCAGCCTGAACCTCGCAAGAATGGGGTTCAGGGTAGTTTAGGGTTCAGACGTCAGTGCTTGGGTTCTTCAGCTATAGGGTTCTAGCGTGGGGGGCGTAGGGTCTGAGAAGCCTTTACTGAGCATGTTTGCATTCTTGGTCTATGGATAACTACCTGCAGAAACCAGGGCTCCCGCTAAGAATTTTGTATCAAGATCCATTCAGATCCCATTCTCCAGTCTTTGATCTCGCTTTTTTTCAAGCCCCCAGCAAACAATCCTTTGCAACCCTTTCGTGGTGTGTTGTTCTGGCTGACAGCATGTGCTAGCCTCTGCGTCCGGAACAGAAGGCTTCCGGTGCTGGAATGGAAAGCCCATACAACTAAGAGGCTACTAGAAGGGCTAGGTGTGCAGCACTACCTACCGTCGGAAGACAGACTCGGAGGATTATTCCCAACCACTATGGTATAGAGCATCCTGTTATTTGATTTTTGGTAAATGTCTGGAGCGTGTGTTTGGTGTGGGAAGTTTCTCGCCAGAGGGATCTCCCTGGTTTTCAGCCCCAACTTTTGGACAAAGTCGTCAGGGCCAAAAGTAGCGCATCATTATTTTGAGAAGTCCCGCCTGCAACATTAGTGCAAAGGGATTCCTCCAGCTGTATGGGAGCTGTGTGTCTCATTTTGGGCATCCTTACTTTCTTTCAGGGGCATACATGTGGGCTCAACGCTTAGGGTTTCCATGGGCTGAAGGTTGATAGTCCAGAGCTTGCCATGTACGGAGGCGCAAGGCAGCCCTGAAATGATAGAAAAATAGCAAGCCTTGACTTGAGCTTGTCATGAGAACAGAAGCTGCAACCCGAAATCTGACATGTTTGGCTGTACTTCCTCTAACCACGCACCTTGGACACCCAGTTTGAACATCACAAAGAGTAGACGAAATTGACCCCAGGACCTCTCCCTATCGATTCCCAGCTCCCATTCGATTTTCAGGTTCTTTTCCATTTGAATCTCCATCATTGGAGATGCCACAGTTATGAGGTGAGCCGGGGGCCGCCTTCCCAAGAGCTCAACGAACTTTCTGTGCGTTGGTGGCAGGCCCAATTTTTTTTGGCCGAGGGTTTGTTCAAGCTTCGCACCTTCAGGACCTTGAGGGTCTGGACATCAGAGCAAGAGTCTTTTTTCAAAAAAGTGGGGGCCCCTCTTCTAGACCAAAATGGTGGAGTCGTTTCTTGAAGACCCAAGGAAGGCATCCCTACTTTTTCGTTTGGGAAATCCTCTTGTTGCCAGTTTGAAAGAGCTCGGACTGCGCAGCCCTTTCGGACCCGCAGCGAAGCTGGGGACATGGCGGAATCTTGGCAGAGTCAGGTGGGAGCTTCTGAAACTTATGTTTGTAGTTTTCTAATGTGCGGGTTCATCATTAGTTCCCCTGAACCTCCAAGTACTTCTGTCAGGTATCTGGGTCCTAAACCCTACACCCCTGAACCCCAGAACTGTAAGCGGTGTTATCAGAAACCTTCCAGGTGTCTGCTTTATTTCGGAGAATGCCCAGATTGGAGTTCAGTTTGCGCAGAGATCTTCTGCTGCCCGGAATCATTTAATCTTCTCCAAGCCATTGAGAGACAAGTACGTGGCTGCTAGTTTCCCAAATAGGGGGACCCCAAAATAGATCCCAAAATATTACAACCCTTATTATAAGGACCCCAACATTGTACCTCTAATTTAGGACACCCCAATATAGGGGTATGTATGTAGGACACACCCCAATATAGGGGTATGTATGTAGGACCTTTATGCTCTATTTGGCGAGGCCTCTTCTTATATATATATATATGCATGCTTGGATTTTACATGTTTTTCAATTCTCAAAATTTTCAAGTTTTTCCAAATTTTTGAAAACCTAGGAAATTTGAAAGCTTGCGATTTTTCAAAAATGTGGATGCATACTTTCAATTTTCAAAAGTGTGGATGCAAACTCCAGTATGTTGCTTTCGTTGTGTTATGTTGTGTTGTGTTGTGTTAGTCTTTGATGTATACGGACTACAGTTTTGTCGGCTCATAAGCACACACACACACACACACACCCGCGCACACACACACACACACACACCAAAATCTTCGGTAAGCCCTGGACCCTACACCTTGTTGCAAGCCTGAAGGACGAAGTCCGAGCCCAGCTGCGGGAAGTGGTAAGAGGCCGCTGCAGCTGCATCAAGTTTTGTTAGGTCAGTTTTCTGAGGCGTTTGGTCTGAGGAATCTGTTGGTCCACTCCTAGTCTGGTTGAGGGTAGCAACATGGAATTTTTGCTAGATACCCAAACTCCTTGCAATCTCAAGCCCCAAAGCCTCAAGTCACACATCAGCGGTCAAGGGTTTTGGATTTAGGGAGGTTAGGTGGAAGTTTAGGGTTTAAGGTTTGGCGTACATCCGGAATCCTCGCCCTAAAGCCTTTTTGTCTTACAGTATCTGAGCTTCTTTAGGAAGGGGAGTCCCCGCAGGGGACTAGGTCATGAAGATGTATGAAGTCCTCCTTGAGGGTGGGGTGCGGACACACCTGGGGTATTTCTTCTATGCACCCTTCTAATATGAGGTACTCAACCAATTGTAGTCGGCCTAGGCTATAGTGCCCGAAGTGCGTGTCACCAAATTCTTAAGGGGATTGTTGTCGGGGTGTATGGCGAGGTATACCTAGTTAATCATGTCAGGCCACAATGTGCCGTCGAGTAGTAGGATTTATGCAGCGGGAAAGCTTCCCAATGGAGATTGAAGGTGTTGCTCCGGCCGCTCCGTTTTCAATTTTGAATGAAGGGCTCCATGACTAGGCCTGGAAAACCGTACGCCGAGGAGTTCTTTGGGCGGTCTCTTCAAGCGAATTCTAGATCAGTGTTTCAGTGCGGATCTGATGCATATGTTCAACATAAGACATCTGTCCAACATCGCTCAAGCGTGGTTTTCGCCAGGAGCCTGTCAGCCACTTTACCCCTGCGGCCTAAAACCCCCAAATTTTCACCCCATAGATCCTAGGCCTTCAGGCTTCAACGTCGCCATTCTCGAGAGTGTAGGCTGGGGGTTGCATGGATCAACACACGTAGAGGCTGTACCTTCACTGCTGAGATCCTAGCCCACCTCAAGGGTAGCTTTAAGTCCCGCTTATAAGTATGCCTTCAGGAAGATTCGATATGAGGGGACCCATATTGGAAGACCTCTGGCAGCCACGAGGTCTGAGGGAATCCTTAGTTGCGACCCTGGAGCCTACACGTGCGGTTTTTGGTTTAGGGTTTAGGGAAGGAAAGAAGACAGTTGACTGGCAACTTGCCACATACATCTACTTGGAAAACACACCTGACGTCCAACAACCTTACAAACTCGAAGCCCAGAAGGGGTCCTCCTTTTGGGGTTCGATTGAGGATTGCTGGGAGCTGAAAGCTTTGAGCGATGTCTTTGCTCAGCACAAGGAAGGGGTTTCAAGGGATCTGACAAGGTGCGAAGAATTGCTTACAGCCTTCATGGGAAGCCTCTTCGTATGCGCAGCCTAGCAAGCTCGAGTACAGCAAGCCCATGACGTCCTGCAGTACATTACGCCCTGACAGCAGGTCCTCCATATACAAAATTCCCAGAATCCCGAAGCTTTGGGGTGCCAGAAGTGATATGCCGGCACCGTGCTACACTTACGAAAGCCACAGTCAAGGACAGTATACCATATACAATGGCAGCAAGGCAGGTCGGGCATATGAAGATTTAGATGGAATTTGGAAGGGTTCTCAAAAATCAGGGCCCTAAGATGTTGATTGTAATGAGGAGACAGGGGCCCTTCATAATTCTGTAGGGCCATTGTTGAGTAATTCTGGGGTGAAAATTTGCCCATGTAAGAATGTGAGTGTAGGGCTTAAACAGGGCTTATGACAGCTTTGAAACCCACCAACGCAATCCATCCTCACTCCGGTTTGAGCATCGAAGGTTTTCAACCAAGCCCCTCAACTCTACACATGACACCTGCAAGCTTGCATCTTATGCGGGCTTGTTAGTATCAAAAGTGCCCTTCTCAACCCAACGCGCAGCCCTCAAAGCCTTTTACCTTCATCTTTAGCACGGAAAACCCAAATCCTAAATCGCCAAACTTAGACCAACAACGGCCTCGGAAGGGCATATTATGCACAGAGCGAGAAATGTCATGTGGGATGCTGTTTAGGAATTTAAATCAAGTTGCCAGGAATGGCACTGAGTGCATGGCCAGTGGCGTCTTGACGCCAGCATACGGAATTGGACAGCAGTCTGCAGTCCTAGCTGTGCTTTCATTTACTGACAATTGGACGGCCTAAAGAGCCTCAAGGACGGGCATGTCTTGCCACACTTGTTCTGCGGAAGGTCCAGGCAGTTCAGAGAGCAACCAGCCATTGCAGCGTGCTCCCTTGCATTCTTTTTGTAGCTGGAGCTTCTGCCTGATAAGGCTCATTGCCCCTAATGCAAGCATAGAAGCACAGGGAGTCACCCGATTGCTGGCAAGCCTGACAGCGCAGGTTAAGGGTTCCTACTCAGGTAATCCTTGCGAATGAGGGGAGACACCGGCTTCAACTCGCTAGGTTTCACACTCGGTGGCGTTATAGCGCCCAGGGCTTAGCCATAGCACTAACATAAGAGCGCCCAGCAAAAAAGCAGGTGTCAAAACTGGCCTGAGTTCAGCGTGGGTCACTCACTCCGGCCTGCGTCGACCTTCTGGGAATTCCATTTCTGGGTTTACGGTCTAGCGTCACCCTACTGGCCTACAATGACCTGCCGGAGACTTTGTTGCGTGTGCTTGACTGATAAGGGCTCCACAACGGCAGCTACTTTGTGTTTTTGTGTTCTCCGGGCCCCTGAAGCAAGACACCGACTGCGTGGGTCACAGCATTGTGCACGTTGCCGATTGAACTTGTTGAAGTTTCCCCAAGGAAATCAGCGTGCTTCGACTCTTGCGCGAACTCACTGTCGGTGACAGGCCAAAAGCGGCGCAGCCTCGTGGCGATAATAACTGCGCCTACGCTGCATTAATGTGCGCGCGCGTTTGTGCGTGTCAGATTGCAAGGGCAATGAGTTGTATTTCCTGCAGGCGTGTTTTTGAAGTGTCGACGCTGGGTCATGACTCAGCCGCATGCTGCCTTGCAGTTAGGACTCGAAGTAAGTAAACGGTGTTCGGCTTGCTTGCGATATGTCAGGCTTCCAAGCCTAGCTTGGACGATCGGCGCCGCAAGGGCATGCCTGTCACTCAGAATGAGGCAAGGAAAGTATTCATTGTTCTGAACGCGTGGAATACCATCTTGCCTTTTCTCAGTGCATGCACACGCCCTATATCTTTTCGACTCCGGCGAGGCATGTTGCATCTCTTCTGCAAACCCTGCAGCACTTGCTGCCGCTGCGGTTGCTGTGGAGAGCTGCTGACTTGCAATGCGCCAGCGCCATTGGCGTGTTCACTTCTTCAGAAGCAGTTTGCAAGCCTGGCAGGATTGTAAATCCAAATTCAAGCCAAGCCTCCAAACATTTGACCATGCTCGTGTTTTGCAAGCTTTTTGCGAGCTGCGCTTTTTGGGCCGTTGCAGCAAGATTCCATATCTTTGAAAACTCCAACCTGATTTGGCCTTGGGCCATCTGGGAAGGTGCCTGAGAATGCTTTGGAATGCTTGGCTCAGCCGCCCTGCCCACCCCGGCGCATCTCGATGCAGCGGGCCGCTTTTATCTCAGTGTCTTTTTGCTCAACAAATTTATGTTCATGCAAGTTTTGGATCAGGTCGCGTCCACTTTGCAAGCTTGCCTTTTTTTCTAACTCATTCTTGATTATGACTTTGCGGGAAAAGCGCGTGCGGTCGGTCTACGTTAGGGCCGTGCTGAGCTAAGTGTTGAGTAAGTCAACAAACTCACAAACCATTTCAAAATATTTCTGCAGGCCATCGTGAGGGAGCTTCAGAGGTTCACTGCTTGGCTTGAGCCTTATTTTCATTTCCAGCCTTTTACTTGCAAGGGTGGTTGCTCCGATCCCGTACAAGGAGTTCGAAGACACAGTTCGGACCTAATTCGAAGTGTGTTTTTTTCAAAAGTAAATGTTTTCTTTATCAAGGAGTGGGAATTGGAGAGTTCTTACTTTTCAGAAACTATAAACCATTCGGACCAAAACGTGCCAGGTGGTCCCATGGCTGCAGATAGGATGACTGCTTGTGCTGGCGCGCTCAGCAATTGTTACTATGCTATTCTGTTTGCTTGCATCAGTTGCTGGTTGGGTGTTGCGCAGGACAAATTTGAACGAACCAAAACCATGTGATCCTCCCCATTGCCACACCTCCTCCCCCTCCCCCCCTCACCCTACTCATCCCGCCACACCTCATCACTAAACCCCTTCACCCCCGCCACACTCCTTACAGCACCTCCCACCACACCTCCCATCCCACCAAACACCTTCAGACATCTCAACCTCGCCCTACCCCCTACACACCCCCAATGCCACCAAACAACTACCCATCCCACCCCACCACACCCCTGGTCGAACAGGGAAGGCGCAGGGCCTCCCAGGTAAAACCTCGGGCCCCGCCCCAGGGGTCGGCGGATAATCCTGCTTTACTGCCTTGTAAGGTCTATTTCGTCCTTAAGGGTGTACCCCTTGCTTTAAGGACTCGGTGTTTGCCAAGACATTGTGGAGCACACTGAACGGCCTTCTTTCATCTCAAGTTTGGGCTAGCCACCCATGAAAACGGCACAAGCTCCAGTAACACAGTCCGCCCTAAACTCTAACCCTAAACCCTGAAACCTCTACCCCAATGATATCTTAAGCCCTAAACCCAAAATCCCAACCCTAAACCCAGAAACGCTATACCCTAAATTATACCCTAAACCCTAAATGCAGGATCTTCCAGACGCTCCTGCGCTGGTTTTTGGGCCGATTTCCTGGTGCAGTGGCGGGTCTGGCGAATGCAGCCAGGGCCTCAACCCACAGGGAGGATCTAGAAAGTAGAACCCCCTTAAGAGATTTTGGGACTTCAATATTAGTAGAGGGTACCATTTTGGTGCTTTTGCTTTCTAGATCCTCCCATGGGTCTGGGAAATCCGCTCCCCGATAATGTTTATCGCCTCAGCCGCCTTAGCGCTAAATATGTTGTTATAAGAAAATTGGCAGTATCAGGAAGATTCTATAATAGGTGGGAGTTAATATTAAACCCCGCCAGCCCCGCCGAAATTAGATATACCCTATAGCCTATATCGTATGGTTTTTCTACAATGCGAATATTTAATATCCGGGGCGGGAGGGGCGGGTTAAGGTTAGGGGGAGGGGTTGATGGAGGAGTGGGTCCAGGGCTTCAGGTGAAGGATGTGGGGAGTACTGCTACTGTTGATGGACAAGATCCTCTGTGACTTTACGGTCTAGGGTGTGCTTTCATTGTGCTATACTTTGTATTTCCTAAAGGTCGCATTGTTTGCAGCATCGACCATTTTCACCAGCGCAATAATTGCAGCGGCTACTGAAGGGGCTGTAGGGATGAGGGTTGAGAGATGTTACCATGTCCTTCAGCGGGGTGGGTCCAAGCGGGGTGGATACGGGGAGGCGAATGTAAGGGAATACTAAATTACTTCCCCCACCTTGGACCCACCCCCCTAGGGACCGTCCTTTTGAGAACCTGGGTGGGGTTCTAGGTCTCAGAACCTCACTTGGATGAGCACCTTGCCGCGGCCATCTTGGTTCATGTGGCTGTAATCATCCGGTGGGCACGGGTGATTCAGATGGAAGGCGGCTTCCTGGCACCTGTCGTGGCTGCATGGTCCACAGCTTAGGGTCAAAGGTCTCGGGATGCTCGGGTTACGCGGGGAATTGTCAATAGGATAGTTTGGGTGTCCGAATCGCGTCCGGGCAAACGTCAAAGCTTTTGCGCAACAAACGCTAAACCAACATATCGTAAGTTACCGTCAAACTCACTTGCTTATCAAAATTATTACCAGGATTTTTTCGAATAAGTATCTAGCAGTTTTCTTGTAGTTGCCACGGGCCATGCGCTGAACACGAGGCTTTTTGATTGCAAATAAAAACTAGCTTTAACGTGTTTTTCTAAAGTAAAAGGACCTTTGGCAAAATAGAGCAGAAAGGTCCATGTCACATAGGGTACATATGGGCACGGGGGTTGGTCTGGTGCAGATTTTGCTACTTGCTGTTGGCCCTCATGCTTCTGGTGAATTGGTTGAAGTTCCACAGGACATATACCTTCTCCAACTCCCACATACCCCCATGTGCCCCCTTCTCCTTAAACCCAAAACGCCTTTATCCCTCAAACCTCCATATACCGCTATGTATCCCCTTATTCATAGCACGCCCCGCTGCTGACTGCTTAAGTACATTTTCGGGCCAATAACTGTATGCGCGCATGGGTTGTGGGTGGATGGTAGGGCAAGAAAGGAATCTATTCCCTATATAATCCCAATGTACTATATTCCCCAATTCCCACCGCAAGAACAAAAGCCCCTCCCGTGTTGGGTAAGACTCTAAAGTGGTAGTTTCCATAAACAATGAAATCCCAACATAGACCGGGACACCGAAAAGGTACTTGTATTCCGTAATTTTGGGAACCCTAAACCCTATATCTCCCTAATATATCCCCATATAATTTCTATAAACCCCCCTTACAGGTACCAAAAGTCTGCTCAGGTTTGCTCGGCATGGTCACGCAATGCCTTTCCCGTTGCGAGAGGATTTCCTGGACCATCTCAAGGAGGGTTCACGTCCCATATTAGCTGCTTGGCCAAGTAATATATTGGGGATATATGGGGATGATAAAGAAGAACATGGCAACAACTATTTCGGGTTTAGGATTTAGGATTTATTGTTTATGGTTTAGGAGGGAAGCACCCTTTGCCTGTCGCCCTGTCATCAGAGTAAGATAGCCTGCGATTGTCGCAGACTCACCGTTGGTGTTGAAAGAAGCTCCAAAGCTCAGTAGGTTTCCAGGCCGAAGCCCATCATCAATTCTCTTGTAATTTGTTCATGATTGGCGTGGCTTCAACTAATATGAGGACTTGGATCAGCATCAGCAAGATCATTGCCAATTTGATGCTTAAACGATGAAGCCTGAAGTACCCTGGGCCGAAAAACGACTCCTCTATGCCAAGGTGTCGTGGGAAGACTGGCGGACGCTTTGCTCTGTGCCCTTTGAAAAGGGTCTCGCAGCTTGGCAGGGAAGGCGAGGCATTATCGTACAGGTAGCGCGTCCGCGCTTAGCTTGTAGGGTTTAGGGGGGGCATGCTGTTATTACAATTACTGTTGATACTGCCAGTATGACTGACAGTATCTCTTGCCGGAATCCGCAGGAGCCATTGCTTAGTGTCAAGAATACTGCACTTCATAAAGGAAGCCTGCACCACTCCAAAACTTAATAAACCAAGTGTACCAGGTTGCAAGATTTTCCCCGATTCACAGTCAGAGGTGCGTCAAAGAATCCCCTTAAACCTGATACTTTGAACCCTGAACCTCACAATGGCAAAGATTGCCTGTGAGGAGGGCTTCTGGGAGCGAGAGGAGGAGCTGATCTGTGTGAGAGGTGTGCGTGGTTTATTTCCGGGCTCCAGCAAAGGGAAGTTTCAAGGCCTGTTATCACATCATGATGTGCGTTATGGGGCTCATACCGGAAGACGCTACTCTTCTACTACAGAATGACTTGGCTGCATACTGCTTTATGTTCCTCATCTTTATGTGCCGCTCAAGAACCTGTCGAATCTGCTTGCAGCCCTCTAGAATTCCACAATCCCTGCGAGAGGCGGGTCCGTGCACTGGCTTGCTATCGAAGGCCGAAAACTTTTGTGGCCTTCTTTCCCAGAGTTGAGGGGTTTTCACAACGGCAACCTAAGCTTCATGCATGATGGTTTTCAGGAGAATAGAGAGCTTAACTGCGGTCTAGTACTTACCGGAACCATGATTTTCGCTGTTTGGATTGGACGCAGGTTTTGGGGCTGAAGCTTAGAGCTGTGGGTGTTGCCCCAATCTATTACCTAAGTGTTGTAGTCCAATTGGGGAAGTGTTCAAATCGGGCCGGCTAGAGCCCAACCTACGGAAGCACTCTTGAGGTATTGAGGACAGCTCGTCGAAATCAGGGTTTCGCAAAGCAACAACATTCAAATCTTTTTATCACGCTTATAATTTATCACCGCCTGAGAACCCTCAAAAATCGTCAGGGCTCGGAGGCCCCCACAACTTTGAGAGATCCTGGGCCCTATATGTGGGTATTTCCAAGATCTATGTATGTTCCTAAACCCTAAACCCTATATACTCCCCTATATAACCCCCTATATACTCCCCTGTATTCACCCCCTTTAAGGATCCCAAGTGCCTCAAAGAAAGGGAATCCTAATTGCCCCCTGACCTGTTTCCTTCGATGGGGAGGCCTACCTCGACCAGTGCAGTATGAGACCAATGCAAGGTACCTCGTCAGTTTGGGATTTAGTAAATGAACCATACTATCTAAACTCCTTGAAAGGGGTTATATAGGGGATTATATAGGGGACCATTATAGGGGTTGTTGAGGGGGATACTGGGAGTTTAGACTATGGCTCATATGGGTCCAAGGGTATGGGCGTTTCGGTCTTATGGTATAGCTTCTTCGGGTTTGGGGCATAGGCTTTGACTAGGGTATAGTGCTCAGGGTTCGAGCTGCAGGGTTTGGGGTGTGTAATCATGGAAACCCCATGTCCGGCATGCTACGAGGTACTCCATCGGCCTGGGTGATGGCCTCTTGGCTTCAGCGGGGTCTTTGGAGGTTTAAGGTTCAGAGGTTCGGGGAATTCAAACTTTTCAGGGTTTAGGGTTCAGGCGCTGAGAGTATTCAAACTGGGTTTAAGGTCTTGAGTAGCTGTGTTGAGAATCCTGGTAGAAGCTCTGCAAATATGGACGTCTTAAAATTCTTAGCTGGAGGGCCATAAAGCGTCATCACTAAGAAGGGCGTGCCTACCACAAGTATTGCCTGTTACTGTGCGAGATACTTGTCAGAAGGACTGATGCCGCTATCTTCTGCCCCCGGGAGGAAGCACTTTTCCGAGAAGACGAGTTTGGGGGCATGCCCCGAAAAGAGTACAGTAGAGTTACATAAAAGACTGATGTACGAATACATAAGGACAACATGCACCACACCGAGGTCAATCCCAAGAAGGATCTGCTTGGGCGGATTAGGGCCGAAATGCTGATCTTGAGAACTGTGATTGTGAAGCACTAAGACCTACTAACTGTCGTAAATAGAGAATCATTGTAGTAGTCCCTTTACAACAGTCCCTTCATCACCAGTAAGAGTACCAGGGTCATGCAGTAGCAGTGAGATGCTGGTTGTCTCCCCCAGAGGCACCTTCTGCACTGCCTGGCTGGACTCTGGCTATCTCTGCTGGGAAGATGGAGACAAATGGCAAAGACCAGCAGAGTCCACGTTGGCTGCAGTGACAACCTCCTTGGAGCCCTGGCCGATGTGTCTGCTGCTCCGTTCCCTGGCCGATGCTCGCGACTTTGATGCTTCGATCTTGCAAAACCGGTACAGGGAGCTGCAGAGGTGGGCTTCGTTCGGACTGACACGTGTTAAGCTGACTTTTGGCAAGGATAGCTTTCAGCTTGCAAGCCCGGGTAGCACCATTGATGTTGCTCACCTAAGTCTTGGGAGGGTTTAAATGAGTTGGAACTGTTTGCATATGCTGCTGATATGACATTTTCATGCATGTTTCCAATTCTCTGCCCTTTGCGGCACTTTCTCTGCAGGGAGGCCATGTTGGAGGCCAAGCAGCTTGCAGACGGCTACGCGCTTCTTTTGAAGCTCCTTGGAGCGAACACATTAACAGATTCAGCAGCTGAATTGCAATCAATGCTCTTGACTCCAGATATATGTTTTTCAAACTTGACTACCAGCAGATACGGAGAGACCCGAGGACCACGTTGTGCAATGTGTGGCGTAATGTGTTTCAGCTTTCACCATCAAAAGGCTCCTGTGAGAGCATCATGGCTCATGTTCCTTGAACTACATACGCAAGGAGCATAGCACTCACACAAGAATAGCTCAGCAGCGTGGACAGAGGCTGGTCCCATGCGACCTTCAACTTCGCGAACGCTTTCAGTTGGCCGTTTCTCAACTCTGCGAAGTCGTGGAGCGAAGGTGTGATGTGTTGAGCAATCCGGGGGGGGGCTGATGGGGAGACTAGGCCTCAGTTGAAGAGAATGGGGTGTTGAAGCTGCAGACATTTTCAATTGAAGACATCAGCAGATCTTGGCAGTGGCCAGCTGCCCTGAGCTCTTAGTTTAGTTGATCGTGGGCAAAGTGCGCAGGCGGCGATGGTACACCGCAGATAGCATTCGGCAGAACTTTCGCGTCCTCTATGTGGGGCACAGTTTTCTACACCTGATATCTGCGGTGCTGCCAGATGATGACGATGCCATCATGGCATTCCTGCAGAGCCATGCTTCAGTGGACTTGTTCAAGCAGCCCTTGTGCAACGACACTGCCTGGCTTCACAAAGACGATTTGATGGAGGACCTGTTCACTATGCAGCCGGGCCACCTTGCCCAGCTTCTGCCACTTGGCCACTTCGATGCTGTCGTTCTGCGGAATTGCCCAGCTGTTCTGAGCTCTCTGGCCCTCGGGAACTTTGCGGCGATCCTGCATCACGGTGGCATTCTTGTTGCCTTCCCAGCGCACCTTGAGGAGCACGCGGAAGTTCCGTGGTGCTTGAGCTCCCGTAGCCTGGAATCCTCGGCCGGCGAGGACACAAAGGGTGCAGAAATTGGTTGGCCGCTTGAAATCTAATCTTGCTTGGATGGTTGCTTGAAGCTCTTTTGCACTTTTGCAAAGTCCCCATGTGCCAGGAGGGCGCAGCGCTGTTTGGTGATCTCGGTGGCCGCATTTGGGAAAATGGCTGGGCAGCTGTTCTTACATGACCTGCTTTCATGGGTCGTGGTTGCTTATCTTTATTTCCTGCAGGGGCTCTGTTTTAAAGCTCTTCTCCCTGTGTTCTGTCCCACACTCTGAAGCCCGCTGTCCGCTGTCGCATCTCCAAAGCCCTCAACCCTGACACACTTGCAAAATCACCAAACTTAACGTTCCATCACCCAGCACATGCCGGACTTTTGTTTAGAATGCAGCCTGTACTCCTGACCTAAACCCTTGACCAATCTGAAGCCCGAAACGCCAAATACCAATCCCCATATTATGCTGTGCGGTCTCTCCTGAATCCTTCCGTTATCATCTTTGAGAGACCAGAGTAACATCCCTACATCTACAGCCTGTGGCATCAGTCATCTCAAGAATGGTACGGTCTTTCCCGCACTTACTCCCCCAGCAGGGGACACCCCAAACCTCGACCATGAGCCCTCGTACGGAACCTCTGACTTTTGCCGTCCCAGATGGTGCATGTTAAGGAACAATGGAATGGGTCCCATCTTCTGCTAACCGCTCTCACCCCACAACCCCTCAACCCTGCACCCTATGACCTTGAACCCGGCACTACCAGTTCTCAGAAGGGAATGAGGGAATATTACCCCTATATAACCACTATGAAATATGTAAGGGAATTGTACCCCTATATAACCATAAACCGTATATAACCCCAATTTGATCTATTCCCTGATATCCTCCTAAGAAGCAGTAAGACTAGCACCAGGAAGCCTCGAACGGCAGGCCATGCTCCGCACGGCCGGAGAGGGGAAGCGCTGCCGACAGGCCCAACATCAGTAGGGTGTAGGTACCCATTGGGGTTATATTGGGGTAATATTGGGATAATGCAAAACAAAATGGAAACTACTATATCATAATGGGGTATATGTTGGGGTAATATTGGGTTTTTTCTTGGATAATGGAAAAGAAATTCAAACCATCTAGCTTTAGGGTTTGGGGATCTTCAGGGCATCGGGCTTCTGGGAGTGAATGGTGGCTGTAAACAGAGAGTGTTAGATTGTTATACGGGGCTTCCCAAAAGTTAGGGTACTTTTTCACATTAAGGATTAAAGTATTTTTGGGGTTTCTATTGGGTTCCAATATTCATGGACACCACCATATATGTAAGCATATATACATATATATATATATGTGTTTGAGCAAGCGGCGGCGGTCTCTTCAAGCAGTTTCTGTGTTGTGTAGCGACCTTCCCCAGACAAAGTGAGAAAAGCTAGGTTCGTCAGTCCTTCTGTGCACAGGGCGGGTGTGGAAACTTCTCTGCTGCGTTGACATGCCGTGTTGCGGTTGTCAGACGATGTATGAGTAAAAGGGTCATTTGGTGCCTGCACCACTGAGTGGGCAAAGGGTTTACGCCCCATGTTAAGTTTCCTGACTGCCACCCAAGCTCCGACCCGTGAAACGTGCACAGCATCAGACAAGAGTGCCACATTGCCTGTCACCACAGAGGTGGTTGCATTTCTGATGAACTGTATCATCATGTTGTGTAGGAGGGTAGGCTGTTGATGTGCAGGTTCTGCGGTCTTTTGCAGATTTTGCTCGGGGCTCAGTATTGGCTGCAGGTGTTGCTCTCGGAAGTCTATCTTCCATAGAAGGGTGAGGGACTCTCTAGAATTTATCCATGTGGTGCGCGCACACACACACACACAACAAGCAGTTTGGCATTTTCAAAGCGGCGAACGGCCATGGCTCCGCTGCATTGTAGTCTCTGTTGTCTAAGGGGTACAGTTCCTCAGCCGCTGCAATCCTGGTCTAACTCAGGCCCGCAGCTCTGAAGTCCTGAAGTCGCGGAGAAGGTGCGTGGTGGGCTGGTATTCGAGCATCTGGGATGGAATCATGGTTGGATGGATGCGGAAGCTTGCCTCAGGTACCAACGGTCCAAAAACAGGCATGCAACGTGGTAATGATCGCGGCCACACGTACCCTGGAAGGCGGTGCCTCTACCAGCTTGCAGCAGGATGCCCAGCCGTTCCACACATGCCAAGGGGCGCTCGTTCCTGACAGCTGGTCTCTTATGCAGTGTATTTAGATTGTGGGTTGGATCCAGGCGAGGTCTGGCGACGACAAAGACGACAACTTGCATGTCCCATGTTTCTGTGACAGGATCATGACAATGTAACAAATTTTCGCACGGAGTATGATAGTAGCAGCTTCACGGAACCAGCTGCAGTGTTTTCACCAAAGGGGCGTCTTGCAGGTCCCATACACATTCCAAAAAAATAATATACTCCCCAGCCGTCCCATTCCCTGCAAAGCTGCCACGTACCACACAGATCTCTGCACATGCCCCCGACCACCTCAGAAATTGCTTAAAAGGTGATAGGTTCCGAAACCACGGGGCCTTAAACCTAGACCTTAAATGGTAGTTTCCGTTTTCTTTTCCATTATCCCTATGTGACCCTTATATACCCCAATCGAACCCCCATATAGCCCAAACACAGTATGAGAGCCCTGGCAGTGGGTAATACCAGGCCTCTCACTTTTTGGATTTAAAGGTTGTTGTGTTTTTGCGTGTAGCGGCATTCCAGTCTATAATCTAAAGCCCTAGAACTTGATCTCTCAGCCTATAGTCCCCCTTCGGGTATATTATACTAAGATCCCCCTATACCCCATATTCTATCTACTTAAGGGGCACGATAGACCTTGTAGCCTAAGCTCTACACCCCAAGTCCTAAGCCAAGGCATTAGCAGCCTCGCACGGTCTGCAGGATGACTGTGACTATCTCCTGTCACGTGGGTTGGGGGACCCGGCTGTACACGCCAAATTGATGAAAATCGTGGATCTCTTGCTAAGCACCCCAATCTTTGAAAAATAAATATCTACATGAATATATAAATATACATATATATATATGTATATTGATATGTATATACCTGCTTGTAGCGCGAGGCGCCGATCGTTGTTGGACATATTGCAATCTTCCGGTCTGCATCTGGGGTGCTTAAGCTGACAAATTCCAGATTGTTTTCAGTCATTATTTGTTTCTCCTCCCATTGTGGCGGTGGTGGTGGTGCTGGTGGAGGTTGTTGTGGTGGAGGTGGGCTGCTGCTGCTGCTGCTGCTGCTGCTGCTTCTACTGGGACTGCTACCAGTACTACTCGCAAGAACTAGTCCTACTTCAGCTGTTGCTACGAGGACCGCCTCAGTGACAACGAAGAGTTAGGCTGCAGCGGGAACGTAGTGTGGTCCTGCCAGTCAGACATTGAGGTTGAGACGCTACCGGGCCACTCACTCTCAGCTGCGGGCTTGGTGGAAAGTTTGGACATATGGGCTTGAACCATGAGTTTTTCCTTCTGTGAGAACACTGGGGTTCCTTCGGGCGAGGGCAAGACAACGACAAAGCCTGAGCCTCTGGGCGAGGGCTAGACGACGACAAAGCCTGAGCCTCCATTGCACACTGGAGGCGAGGGCCGACGCGACGACTTCTGCAGGTCCGCTGTCTTCAGGTGTCAGCCGCTGTCAGCCAGCTTGATTCCCGTGTCATTGCGAGGTAGGGGAGGGGAGGCCCCCAACTAATGTATCGATTATCAGTGTATCATGACCCCGCCACCCCTACCAAGTGAGGATAACAATTATCTATTTTGGGCGCGATTGCTGACATGTATCGAGGCAATTATATTCTAGATTGAGTAGGTTAAAAGAATCTTTGGGAATCATGGTACCATAATTTGGATACTGCCCTCACTCAGTCATAGCTGGAAAACAAGCATAATATGAATATACAGCTGGTAATATCGCTTTATGATAGACTCTTACTGGGTGAAGCCAGCACACAAAAGGCCAAGTGGGGTTTGTCCATCACCAGTATGTCCCTGGGACAAGGAGTTCAGCCCTGAACCCTGAGCCCTGGTATGAGCTCGCTTGGAAAGATATTATAACCAAAAATCCCTTTAGCGGGGCTATACTCACCCCGAGGCTGGGAGGGTGGTTAAGGGTGGGGGGAGGAGCGAGCCACCGCCTTTAAAGAAGATTGATGCTAAGCGTCCAAAGCCCTCAGGCCCCTCCCACAGCCTACCCCCTCCTCTACTATAATGAAGGGCTAGGGCTGGGGGTAGAAGCAGGGATAGTAGAGGTAGGGGTAGGCTGTGAGAGAGGCCTGAATCAGGCCGAGTGAGGCCTGAGAAGCCAGAAAGAGATGTAGTCGCCCTCAGGCCGGGGTTGGCGGATTTTCATGGCGGCGGGCTTTTTTCAGATGATTGAA
Source organism: Symbiodinium pilosum (assembly GCA_905231905.1). NCBI lineage: Eukaryota > Dinophyceae > Suessiales > Symbiodiniaceae > Symbiodinium > Symbiodinium pilosum. Next base: position 110,308 of record CAJNIZ010000436.1, on the reverse strand, counting down.
TTACTAGTAGTAGTGATGATGGGCACTTGAACCAAGCCCAGGTTTGCTAAGATCTTGAGCAGCTAAGGCAGAGAGTGCTCGACATGCTTCGGCAACTGGTCAACAAGCCTGGACCTCTGTTGGCGGCTGCTTTCTTGGGATCCAATCCCGGATTATCATCAGGACCTAGAAGCCAACCTTGGAGCCAGCCTAAGCAACTGCGTATCAATTGCCAATTCGATTGGCCGGGCTGAAAGCTTGCTCGAACTGAAAACTATGGGCCTTTTTTTTTTTCTGTAGATCATATTACGGCACCTAATATTTAGGGGTACGAAAATGGGGCCTTAACTTTGGGAACTACCCACATCGCAAAAACAAGCTCTGGGAAGTGATGTGCAGATTGGCAGCCAGTTGTATGATGGTGATCGCGTTGCACGCTACACACTTTGAATCATTGCCTTTCATGCGTTTTCTGCATATCTTTCTGGACTTGAGATTCGAAGTTACTTGTGGGCGGCAGTCAGGCCTCCTCCGAGGCATGCAGAAGAGGCCGGAATGCCGTGTAAAGCATCAAGGCTTTTTCATACACAAATCCTGGGATTGCCTGCGCCCTATCTACGGCCGTCACGGCCTGGGTTGGCGAAATTTCAGAATCCCTGGCTCTTGTCATAGCAACATACATGTTAGTCTGCGATTTCTGCCTCCTAAGTTTCTCCGCTGGGCCAATGTTGCGCATGCTTCTTGTGTTCTGCAACCAGGGCTTCCTGACTTTGCTTCTTAGAAATACTTCTGGATGCCTCGGTCATAGGTGTCCGAAAGGAAATTATTTCCAACCACATCGCATGCAGCAAGGCTCGTCTTCAGGACACTGCGAAGCATTCAGAAGCATCACAGTTGAGTAAGCTCTGGACGCTTTCCGGGCCGGCCAGGAAACTGGACCCTCTTTGCTTGGTCGAATCTCTGGCTCGCCAGGGGCCTATTTCATGCATGCTAAGTGGTTGACTCATCATTGAAGAAGGGCACCTTTGCCGCATCTGGAACAATCAGTCAATCACAGAGAAGTTTTCGGAAATGCCTTGATGGTCAACAGCCGTCCGACCCGCTATCAAGTCCCACGACTTGTTTTTCAGGCTGTGCAGGCTACGAGTGGCGGTCCACGCTGCAGCCGCAAGCAAAGGCTTCACACATGTTCTACGGTACTGGATAAGGTACAGGCATGTAGGTATTTCTGGAAGGAGGAGTTCCCTTCATATATTGCCACAACATGGGATCCTTGTTAACAGTGGAATGGCGCTTTGTTTTGTGGGAGAGTTAAGCGGAAGTGTTTGGGAAGATTCTTCCCGTTTTCCTAGCACTGTCCGGTACATGGCTTTGCAATCTGCAACCTTGTGTAGGATCAGCGCTGCTGACACGCTCAGCAGAGGACGCCATGCTGGATCACCATCATTTTGATATGACGTCTTCTTCTGACGCCTAATCCTGAAACCTTAGGAGGCCCCATTCCAGACGTATCCAGATCTGCAACGGGAAGCTATGAAGTCGCTGAAGGTTCGGGAATTTCCCAGTTGCGGAAGCTCGAGGTAGCTATTCTCCCTGGTGCTTAGGAGGGCATGGGGCATTTGCCTACAGCCCAGCATGAAGGCATTATTGCAATGGCTGTACATAGAATCATGAGCATTTTGGCCACTCCCTCCATTCTCAGGATGCCATACGCCCCAAACCCGAGCCCCATAAATCCCACATAGTTCTTGACACTGCAAACGCTGACTGCTGACCTGGTACGGTTCATGGATATGATCCTGCATGACCCTAAGCCATAGGAATTGTGGTGGGTCTATCCTGCAACCATATGAGAGGAGCTGGAACGCTTGGCAGCCAACCCGTTGGACTCGTCCTCAGCAAGCAAAGAACAACTGCTGCTTCTGCACTCGTGCTCCTGGCATCAGCATCAGCATCAGCAGCATCAGCACGATAAATACTTATGTCCGTCAGCACCATCACCACTGCCGCTCCACTACCACCGCCACTGCCTGCTCCGCTTCTGGCACAAATTCTGCGACGGTGTTGAGTCCTTCCACCACTGTTGCTCCCTCTTCTGCCCCTTCCACTACTGCTGCTGCTATCACTGATATGATCAGGATGAGCACTGCCCAGAGCAATAATGTTGAACCCCAAGATCAGTAATAGTAGGATTTTTTGCCCTAAGCAAAGCTTGTAATTTGGTGGTTCCCGAACCTTTGACCACTTTGTTTGGCGGGCGGGATTCGGCGTTTGTTCGCAGTTGTGATGCTTGTTATTCTTTTTTTGGCCTTCCTTGTTGTAAGCGCTCACTGTTGTGCAGCAGTCGGGTTGAATGCTAATTGATGAACAGGTCTCGGGAAGACGTTGGGTAGGTCCCGGGTGGGTTTCTGCTGGATTCGGCTCTGGTATGTTTAGGTCAACTTGCTCAGTGTTTGCTAGCCCCCACAACCGACCGCCAGTTCACGATGGAGTCCCGTTCAGCACTTGCCTGCCATGCGTCCGCGCCACAGACTTGCTCGACTGGGATAGTTTTCAGGCGCTGAGATTAAGCTAAAACATGCATGTACATAAGCCGTTTGGTTTGCTATGGGGATGTTCTCCCACAGTATGGACATGTGCTTGAAACATGCAGTGTCCGCGACAACAGCCCAGTGTAAGCAGCTCCACTTGGGGCCTCAAGTCCTTGGCTTGAAAGCCGTTGGGTTTCGGAGTTCCGTGCGTGTTTCTCATGGGCGATTTTGGTATCTTTCAAATAAGGGCAGAGGTCCTCCTCTCCTCTGCTATACAGAGCCCCAGAAGCAGTGACCTGGGAAACTCCCACTGTGTCTGAGGCTATTTGCGAGGCTTTTGCACGAGGCTGCTGCAGCTGTGGTGCATGCAAATCTTCCTTGAGTTACGTACTCGTAAAGGCCTAAACAAGTGGAATAGGGCTTCGAGGTAAATTTTTGATGGATGAAATATTGCACACCTTCAGGTTCCAATATAATTGTGCTTCTTGGGCTTTCATAACTTAGGCTGTTGCGAAGATCTTCCATCAACAGTATTGTATTGCAAGCATCTGAGGATTCCCCTAGATGCTGCTGCCGCATGAACAAGTGCCTGCTTTATTGGAGGGCCAATTGCTGTAGATGTTCGTGTAGATGCCCTGACAACCATAGTGCAGGCAGACCTAAACGTCTGCCGATGAGCTGCATGTGCTGACAACAATTGTAGGGTGTCTCCAAGTTCCGGCTCCTTCTTTAGTATGATGCCAGTCAAAAGGGCTACCATGACTCATCTGTATTCCAGCGGAAGCATTTCTGACCACGGGGAAGCTTCTCGGTGAGGGCGGCGAGCTACAGCAGCAGCTCAGAGCACTTCACGATGCGTGCGTGCAGGCAAGTGGTCTCACTGGCACTCACTTACAATCAGTCAGTTACTTGCTCGCTTACCTCTTATGAACTTACCTACCTACCTGCCTGCCTGCCTGCCTGCCTACCTACCTACCTACCTACCTACCAACCACCTACCTACTTAATCTTACTTATTGTGATACGTTTGGGCACAGACACCCACAAGCTTCTAAAGTACAAGACTTCGGTTTCCAGGTGCCCTGCGGGGTTTCTTGCAAGGGAAGCATCGCTGGATACTAGCGCAATGAGGGCAACCCCTTTGCCGGCTAAACCATTTGGACAGGGATGGTCGGGAGCATGGCCGTCAGTTCGGTTGCATTCACTTAGATTACGATTTCGTTGTGGAGCTTTCAGACATCTTCCCTAATTCCCATGTCTATGCCAGATCCATATCTTGTTTGACAAAGCCCCGAATCCCAATGGTAACTTCCATAAAGCATGGGGACCCCAATGTAGACCCAAAGTATGAATTGTAAATCTTAGTATGGCGACCCCCGAAAAAGTACACCTAATTTGAGAACCCTCCATATATCTTCACAGATCCCTACCCTAGACCCGAAACCCTAAACCCTGAACCCAAATGTGTAGCCCCTTCTCTGGCAGGCTTCGCCTATTGCTGCCGCGCGGCTCGCAGAGCTCGGGATCTCAGTGGCTCGTATTTGGGGCCTTTTGTGTGCCCCTGTTGTATGGAAGATTGTTTCCATTTTCTTTTCCATTATCCCAACATAACCCTAAGCCCTAAAACCCTAAGCCGGTAGTTTTCCTAGAAAACCCTGGGGACCACCAATAGGGTATTCCTAACTTTTGGGGGTTTACAGGGGGAAATCCCCCAATTTGCAGGTATTTTGTTGAGCAAGGGTTACGGCGAGATTGGTGTTTTGTGTTACGACCTGGTTTTCGGGAGGTACTTGTAGGGCTAAGGATCATGCGGTATTTGGGAAGTAATCCTTTTGTTCCAACAAAAGAAGAAGTTGTCCTAGGAGTCTGCATGGTAGAGAGGCCTGCTAGATGTCACTGTGGTGGTCTTACATGCCAGTACAAGCCATTGTTCCGTAGGTGTGACGGTGTCGGTACCCCGGGCATGGCTTCAAGCAGCAGGAAGAAGTTCTTCGCTGCATGAAAATGCTTCGAAGAAGGAGTTGTTGGCAAAGAAATCATATGAGCAGGTAAGGCGTACGTTTGTAAGGACTGCACTGCACTTCTAGGATGGGCCACATATGAAGTTCTACAGGCAATGGCGCATGGCCAGACATAGAGCACCATCATCTTAAATGTCGAACACCATTCAATTGGGATGTCTCCTCGGGCAAGGCAAGCGGGGCCCTTGTCAGCGGAGATCCTGCGAATGCTGCCTTTGTCCAGGGCCTCGGTAGTCCAGCAGAGCAGACCATGCCATGTTGCTTTCTTACCACAACACGTAAAATGCGAATAGCGCTGTAATCCTGACCGTAGGGTATAAAACATACAAGGCGGCGCCACGCAGTAGGTTTGTTATAAGAGGCCGCGGGCCGTGTTTGGCTCCTTCCGCGACCTCCAGGCAAGAGGACCATTTCTGACAACCAGTCGGTGGGATGTTTGGTTTTCGGCCTCCTATTTAAGCTGTTGGTTTTCGGATGCTACAGCGCCATCTTCGCTGTTTGCCTCACTGTTCCGTTTTCGTGGGATTACTTATCTCTTTAAGTATCATGAAAGAAGGCAGCGCTTTTGCTTGTACCCCTGAACAGGTCAGCCTCTCAGTGCAGGCCCGATCCAGGACACGGGGAATTGAGACCGGTATTCTGACACAGCCTTCTGGGTCCTAAGCACTGACTGCTAAGCACTGACAGCTTCTAGCTTTTCCCCAACACGTGCTGAGCAGTTGCTTTACCTGAAGCACTAGCTCTCGCCTGCAGCGAAGCTCATAGCAAGCTATAACTGTGATGGAGCCGCTGTGTGTCAGAGCCAAGAAATTAGCCGCTCCAACAACAAGTTCGCCCGTCAATCTGCCTTGGCCGACTCTCTTCCAAACCGGCGCAAAGCCTTTGCCCTGTGTGTAGCAAATAGTCACAGACGACACAGCCCACAAATGAAAGTATTCTCTCTTTGAGCCTGGCATTTTATAAGACGCGAACAGAGTCTTACGTGGTTCGAACACAAAGAAGAACACTATTCACAGGGGAGGTTTTAAGAACAATGATACCTTTGAATACCTTTTTCACTCCTTGTAGTCTTTCAGTATCCCCGTACTGGCATTTCCAAATAGAGGGGTCCCCTACATTCGCTCACATATCCCTGTTGTTGCAAGAGGCTCCCCCCCCCCACACGCCCGAGACCCTACAATCTAAACGGCAACGCCTCATCTCTAAACCCTAACCCTGAAACTCTAAACCGCCCCAGGAGCCAGGACCCTGAAAGCTGGCTGTTGATAGTGCAGGCTGTGCTCACCTCGGCCAAACGGTTTGTGAGCAGAGTGTTTGCTTTAGTTACAGTACTTGGGTCCATAAACAGCATGAAGTAATGTGTATGCAGATACATGATAAGGGTCGATCTGAGGTTTTTATAAGCAACTTGGATCTCTTAAGATCCTTTTGGGAGTTCCTTTCATGACGATGTAGTGTTTTAGTTGGGTATACGCAAACCATTCCCTTGATGTCACGGTGCCTGCTACACATCTCATTACCATTTCAGGTTGCAGTCGCATGTTTTTTGGGCAGCCTGGCTTTCCAAGTAGTACATAACATTTTTCGCGCATGATTCTTCAGGCCCACCCAAATCATGATTCCATGTGTCCACTGGGGTCCCTCAGAGAGTTCCCATGTTGGGAAGCCCATAAACCGCCTAAACTGCAGTCCCTCAACCAAACCCTTTCCCTGGCAATAGGGGGTCCACGATATAGACACCGAAAATTGTAATCCTTAATCTTAAAACGGAACCCCTGTTTTTTGGAAGCTCTAATCCCAATAAAGGGCCATATAATCACGGTTCCCATCTCATTTTCCATTTTGCTTTTCATTTTGCTGTCCATTTGATTCTGCACTATCGTATCCCTACAACTTCTTCATAACTTTTCATATTCCCTATCATCCTACGTAACAACACAATTCCTATATCTCTCTTCCCCTTATGGCATCCCCAGGAGCCGGCTCTGGGTTTCAGCTGCTGTCGGCACCATGCAGAGGCCGCACTTGCCTGATAGCCCAGGATTCTTTGAGGCTTAGGGTTTAGAATCCCCAAATGGAGGCCTTCAAAACCACCAGAAACATGTAAGGACTTGAAGGGGTTTTGAGGGGATTTAGGGTTGCCTGTAGTTTGAGAAACTGTGAATTCGTCTTGTAATCTGTACTCCCAACCCCAATCAGGACAGCTTTGGAGGGTTCGGCCTACCAGATCGTTTTCGTTTCATGTCAGGGTTGTGTACACTATGTCATTAAGTAAAGTTGAGTAACCCCTATATAACCTCCATAAAGACCCTTTATAACCAGGCTTTTGAGTGTTGGTGTCAAGTGACCCTGCCTCTGTCACATACGCAGATGTGAGTTTTTTCACAGACTCGTGGCAGGCAGGATCCGGTGATTTTCAGGTTTAGCAAAGGGCCCCCAACCTTGGCAACATTAGGGGTACCCTTAAACGGGATACCATAGAGGTTATATAGGGGTTGTCATAAGGTTTAGGGTTTCCAGGAAGTTTCTGTTGAGTATGTAAGAAAGTTACTGTCATCCGTCCGGCACTGGACTCATCTTGAGTCCTTTTCAGAAATCTTGGTGTACCCTATTTGGGGGTTTCCCAAAATTAGGGGTACCATTTTGGGGGTCCCAATAATAAGGATCATTGTATATTGGGGTCTATATTGGGGTCCCCTTATTTTGAGAAACTACAATTTCTCTTCCATTTGAATCTCGATTATTGGTAATTACTATTCCTCATAATGGCCCGAGCCCCTCCCAGCATCTGGAGGCCCTCCACGAGGCGGCAGCCCGGAGGGTCTTGGGGGTTTACGATTTTGTGTTCAGGGTTTAGGGCTTAAACTCAAATTTCAAACTTTAGGATCTTTGGTGGAGGATCCAGGGTCAAGGATTCAGGGTTTAGGATTAATAATGGTTTAGGGCTTATAAGTTTAGGGTTCGGGCTGATGTGGTGAGGGATTGCCTGCCGCAGCAAGAGCCATAAGCAATGCATACAAAATGGAGAAATCTGAAATCAGGCGATGCCACCAACCAAGTATTTCTGCCCAGGCAGGTTACATTTCGTGAAATACCTGCTTGGCCACAGCAAAGCCAAGCATACCTCTCTCATCATGCCGCAAGATGTGGCTGACTCAGCATGAGTGCCCGAAATGAAGATCAACTACCTCTAACGCGAAGCTACAGCCACGTGCTCACGAGCCTTGCATGATGATCCTAGAACCTTAGCTGACCTCAGAAGCACTAGTTTTGTGCTTGACTTATTATCTGGGGTGAAGGTATTGTATCGTGGCGGCACACAGGGGCTAAGAAACCGCAGGGCTTTCCAGTGTTTCCTGTGCGCCACCTGGAGGATAGCTGCAGTAGAGGTCGCAATGGTACGACAACGATTTTGAAATCAATGTGGTGGTGCTGGTGATGGCGGCGGTGGTGGTGGTTTGGTGGCGGTGGTGGTGGTTTTGTGGCGGCGGTGGCGGTGGCGGCGGTGGCGGCGGCGGTGGCGGCGGTGGCGGCGGTGGCGGTGGCGGTGGCAGTGGCGTTGGCGGCGACGGCGGCGGTGGTGGTGGAAAAGAAGTAGCAGTAGCATGCCGCAGCAGCAGTAGGAGGAGGAGTACTAGTTGGATTAGTAGTACGAGGAGGAGGACGAGTAGTAGTAGCAGCAGTAGTGGTAGTAGAAGTATGAGTAGTAGTGCTAGTACTAGTACTAGTAGTATGTGTGATGAAGTCATAGCCAGAATGCAGGCAACTGGGAGCATCAGTGTAGATATCTTTCTCAGCGCAGAGCAGGCATCAGGAAGAGTCGTTGTAGTAGTGATTTTGAGCACGTGTTAGCCGCAACCGAGGACTCTGCAGCGGGGGCAACAAACAGTGGCATTCATGCCAGTCAGGGAAGCGTAATGATCATATTCGGTTCTTCGGGATTCGAAGTAGTGACTTCTCGAGGCATGGCGCTCTACACGAGTGACTGCGAAGAGTTCCAGCGATGAGGTCAATCGGCAACAAGACTGATATCAAAACCGGTAAGAGTGACACTCATCGTGATCGTAGCTGTGAGCGGTGGCAGTACTTCGTCAGTGCTAGCAGCGCTAGAGCCAATCATTGCACTTGTGCTGTCTTTCGCGCATTCTCCTTGTCGAAAGTAAGTAGGGCCCCTGACCCCTGAACCTAAGCACGGTCTCAAGCAGGTTCTTGCATCCTGGGATGTGGAGCGATGGACCAGTCGTCGCCTTCAGACAGATCTTTGCGATGCTACAACCACTGAGCCCTATTGGGGTCCTTGACGCAAGGGGTATGTCTATGTGGGTTCTCCGTGAGTAGCAGTGGCGGCAGCGGCAGCAGTAGCTGTAGCACCAGTAGGGTTTCTTCCAGTAAGCCGAACAACTGGCCCCATGCCTCAATCCAACAAAGCTCAGGTACCCTTGTATCCCAGACTGCAGACCCGCCCCTTGCTGGGAGCTCAGCCTCTGTTGTTTTCATGCCCTTGCATGTTGACCGCTGCGCTGTTTGACCTAAACTGGCTCAGCGGACTTGCAGATCTGCCTAGCACTTAGAGGATTGTGTGGAACCAGGTCAGATGGGCCAAAGGAGGAGGGGTCCACAAGAGAAGGCAGGTAAATCTGCTGTAGCTCTGTTGATAGCCTGCAAAGACGATATGTCCACAAAACGTCTTACCAGCATGTGCACAATCACTCCTTTTTCCCTGTTTAGACATCAGCCCCCCGCCAGAGAACCCCCTCATTTTTGGAAGTTCCTATCCACCTCACCATGAGGCCGTGACCTGCCACCGCCTCCTTGGAAGCCCTCCAGCTTGTGTCGAGGCCGTTTTCTTGGGAATTGGCGCGCCCCGAATTTTCCATCCTCACAAGGAGAACATTTTTGGGGGGCTCATGGGAAAGCTGTTGCAAAAGGCCCTGGTCCATGTGTTGATTATTACTGTTCGTATTCGTATTTTTTTTTTATCACGCGCTCGTTTACTATTGTTGACATCCTTATTCTTGTTTTTTACTACCAGTACCATTGTTATCAATGACAGGGGTTTGCTCTCCATCCTGTGCTGGCTTAGTGTGTCCGTCTCTTGCCCAGTCATGTACCCACTCGCTGACGTGTCCCCCCCGAATCACTTCCTCTTCGCCTGCTGGTGAAATTCGTCAACTGCGAAAGCATGCTGCAGAGTCAAGTGCGTACGAATCCTCTTTCAAGCGGAATTGGCAGGGTTGAAACCTGTGAGTTTTCGCAGCTTTCCGGCCTCAACGGTGTACTGCTCGCTTCGTAGCCACGTTTCGAGGCCAGGGCTTGGGGATCAAGCAAAGGTAGCATGAGCAAAGGAATTTAGGAAAGTAGCAATACCTGACTTCACAGGTGTAGCAGCGCATTCAGGTGGAGCTTCAAAACGAGGGCATCCCTGTGGCCTTTGGTGCCCGGCGCCCAGCCCATCTTTGAGTTTTCAAGAAGATGTGTGGATCACTGAATTGTCGTGTGTGGTCGGCTTTTAAGGTTGAGGGCTTAGATAGAATCTAGGCTTTAGGGGTGTAGGGTTCAGATAGGGGTGTAGGGTTCAGAGCTTACGGTTTTTGAGTCCTGGGTTTGTTGTCCAAAAAATCACGATATGGGGACGGTCGATCAGGGGATTTGGTAAGTCTAACCACCAACTTGAATGTAAAAGTAGAACGAAAAAGACGAGAGTCCTTTGGCAACACTTAAAAAGGACAGGGTCATATAGGGAGTGCTTCCAGAAATCCCCCCAAATTGCAGAGGTGGGAAGCTGCCAGATCCTCGAATAGCCGAAGCCAGCTGACGCTGCGCATTCAGGTGCGAACCGGGTACACTCTACTCGTTTTGGGCTTCCATAATCCTCTTCATTTTCAAAGTGTAGACTTTCTTTGTGGCATGCGGAGCTCAGCAGCTGGGGCAGTGGCCAGGCGTCTGCTACTGACAGTACAGGTAATTGGTAATGCGGCAGCAGCACGGGGACTCTTCTCTAAATGCAAGAGAGTTTGTCTAAATCGTCCTTGTACAATACCTCGGAGGGGCACTCCGAATCTCTTACAACCCTTAAGGCAAAATCCCGTCTGGTTTAGGGGGATCCGATTGGACAGTTGCAGTTGCGGGCGCCTCTGCGCAGGCACGCCTACTCTGTAGCCATTTTGGCAATTCAACAAAGTTCGTGATCGGCCCATGATTGAACAGTTTCAACACTGCATTTCTTGTCCATATTCTCTTCGCTGAATGACTGTATTCGAGCCTCCTTTATGACGTTGATATTGTTCTTATCCAGGGATCATGAAGCAAGAGGTTCATGCTTAACTGGCTCCTATATCATTGCCCGAGCTTCAACAGTGCCATGCAGAAGGGCCTGAAGATGAAAGTCGTGAAGAAACTGAAGAAGGTTCAAGCCATTAGTGAACGTACTGGAAAGCCGAAGATCATTCGACAAGACCGAGGTCGCATCTTGGCGTGAGTTGGATTCCAGACTAAGGCAAGTTGCTATTGAAAGAGCTCTTTGTTTGACATCGTTGCTTCGCAACTGGTCTTCTTGAGGTCTGGCTGCGATCAAGGCCTCGAAGATGACCAAAGCAGAGTGGCTTCGCTACCAGACACCAAAGTACAAGGAAGCTTGGCCGAAGCCTGAGTATATGTTCGAGCCACGCAAGGAGGGCCTTGCTCCTCGGCAGTGAACTAAAAACTGAACTCTCAAGTCCAAGTTAAAGCCCCAGACCTCAGGGCCTAGAAGTAGGCTTGGTGGCCTGAGGTACGTGACGGTGGCGAGGGCCCATACCGGTGGCAGAGCTTCGAGCTTGTCACCCGTTGGACTGCGGAGACCCGAATCTCCTATCGCCCGCACGCAAAGGCAGGGTTCAGTCAGATCGGTCTTGTGTTTCGTAAATGCGTGGCGTAACCCTGTCAACGAACAGTCGACTTTTTGGGTGTTGGTTCGTCCGGAGGCCATATCCTAACCGAGAGCTACAACCAATGCATCCTGCAACTGTTGATTAAAGAGCTAGAGTGATGGAGAATATGCAGGGATCATATGGGGGTTTCCCAAA